>MU913481.1:23448-41523 GCA_036418165.1 Cooperia oncophora | reverse complement strand
GAACTAGCAACAATGCGACGAAGTCACAGAAGCAAAAGTTATAAAATAAAACTTGAAAGGTCACGACAGCGCTGGAAAGTGGGCGTGGCTGTCAGGGCTGGAGCCGGCTTGCAGTACTGTCCAGCATGATCCGGCTAGTTGATTGCGCGGTGTAAAGAGTGTTGTACTCGGATTGAAAACTCGTAAATTGGACTAGAAAAGCCGAGAATTCTGCTTGAAAAGTGGTTAATTCAAAATGAAAATAGTATATACGAACTGGCAGCTTTTGACCAAAAGTAGGACACCTACGTTCGAAGCCCTCGCCAGTCAACTGTCGATCGGGTTTGAGTGGATCGTGCTTTATAGATGAGCATATACGGTTACTGTATTCTTCTCGAGTAAATCCTAAAGATGAACTTCATTGTGCGCATTCAATCGGACGAGTTCAAAGAACAAACCTTGGCAGGAACTGTGGCGAATTTCAAAATCTCATTATTCGTCCAACATCCTTTTTTCAGTGCGTTCCTCGCACAACGGAGATACCCATAGACGCGTATGCACGCACTGACACACTATGCTCCGCCCACATTGGCAATTTCTGTAAAATTCTAATCTCTCTTCAAAATTTTCCCATTTTTGGGCCGCCACGGGAAGCCCCGCCCAGTATGAGGAGCTCTATTCCACAATTTTCATGTCCTGGTTGCTACAGTAAACCCGCCCACTAAAAGAAGCTCCGCCCCTCACCGGAAGCCTCCACTCTCGAGAAACGCCTCATGTTAGCAGCAGTTCAGAGTCTCAACTAGTAGGTCAGAGTCAGAGTCCACTTGGGAAACCTTGCGCTTTTTTCTGTTTCGGGTGGCAAGCTGAGAAAAGGCATTAAAGCTACTCTCGTGGAGAAGTGATGCTGAGTCGTTCCTTGAAAGGAGACACGACATTCTCAAACTCGTCCACTCACCTGTCTTCTCACAGAGCCCGGTACCTCCATAATGCTATCAATGACCATATCACGTTTCAGACGCAACCCAACCATGCAAAGTTTGGTGTCATCTGATCGACTCGGAACTGATCCGCAACAAAGGCCAGTTCCCAGACGGGAACGCCATGCGGTCCGGAACAGTACTGTATAAGCGGCACATGCCTTGTGAGCTCTCAATCATCCTCATTGGGCCCTATTCGGGTAATTTTTGAACAATATTCTAATTTTAGAGACTGGGATGTGACGACAAAGCAGTTGTAGCCAGTGAAGAGGATTGCCCAAATCGTAAGCGACAAAATGGATGGAACGATTGGTTTGTGCCTTGAAAACGCACGTAATTATGTAGCATTGCACGTCACGTCTCCGTCAGCACAATGCACACGCACCATGCTTATGTAATATATAATTATGCAGTAAAGATAAAGAAAACTCCAGTGTTACCAGGAGTAAGTGCTGAAGTCCTAGTCTAAATAAAAGATCCAAGGATAAGCTTCTGAAATTTGTTCCTCAGATGTTAATGTAGACCTAGTGACCATTGTGGTTGATCTCTTTGACATCATCATTATATTTGTGAAATTTGAAAACTTAAAATCCGGGAATAATACAAGTACTGTTCTGTACTATTATGACAGAATCAGCGGAAGGGAAGTGGAAATGCATTTACATTTACAGAAGGAAACAGAAGGAACAAGTTGCGCTGGTACCGTCGCGCTACCACTTCCTGTCATGGAACAAATGACAGGAACATAAATTTAGGCCGAAGAGACTTTGATCTACTTAGCACCTTTATGTGTACAATAGCACTAACAATGTGTTGCTTCGCTGCACCTAGTTAGCACTTGTCTCCGTAATTATTAGAAAATAGCAAACGAAATATCTTAGGTAGGTACATATGCTCTGCCATAGCACTTTTGGTGAGTAATTTGAAAACGATCGCGATTGGAAGGTATAGCCATGTTGGCTGCAATCGACAGGGCGTGGATTGGAGCGCTGCCAAGGCGGCTCTCTCCACCAATGATGACATCCGGAGCCCGCAACGCTTGGCGGGAATGGCTGCTCTAGCCGCTATCCAACATATGTCTCCTCACACGCCCTGTTGTTTGCAGTGATATGGCTACAGTTCGACGGCGACGGAATGAGTGGGAGAGAATCCGAACGGCAGAAGTCAGCGGAAAAGGGAATGAACCAGTTCTAAGGGAGAGAAACAACTGGGAAACAACGGCAGATAGCGAAGAAAGGAGAGAAAAGAGACAAGGGGAAATGAATGGACAAAAACTTGAGTAACTGATGGAAATGTGGGAATGAGAGATGTAATGCTGAGACCTTGGAGGGAACAGTGAAGAGATTGGAGGAAAAGGATGGGGCGATGGGAAGATAGTCGGAGGAACCGACTAGTAAAGCATTCTCTAAATTCCAGGTCTGAATGGTCGGTGTGTAGTGCCACTTGCGGAACACATGGTCGACAGGTTCGTCAGCGAGATTGCGCAAGTTCAGGGTTCGCGGGTTGTATAGGTGAGCTATATTGTGTAATTTATCGAACGAGGAAGCGAAGAAGGACTATCATAAGATTCATACATTTAGGTGAAGAGAAAGAGCAGCGACCTTGCCTCCCACGTCTTCCAGAGTGCGAGATGATGACGGAATGGGGTGAATGGGCCGCTTGTGAAAGTGACTGCGGACAAGGACAGCAAAAACGTAAAAGACAGTGTCTAGCCGAAGACTGTAATGAAGTTACCGAGGAAAAGCGGCCATGTTGGAATCCTGGAAAGGTTCTTGTTCAAGATGTGTTGTGGATTTCTGATAATTTTCAATCAGTTTCAATCAATCGATTTAGATGGCTTGTTGGCTACCATGGTCAGAATGGAAGGAATGCTCACAAACCTGTGATGGTGGTCACCGAAAGCGAGAACGGGTCTGCCCTATTCCTGGTGAATGCGAAGGAGCTGCTTTTGAAGTTGGGCAGTGTAATACCGAGGTAATTATTTTCAAAGATTATATAGGACTACAGATGACTTCGTTGCAGTTAGTTGGGGCGGTGTCAAGAGGCTTAAAGGCAGTTGGCACGATAAATCCCCCAAGACGACTAGGATCAATACTCCTGGCAGGATAGAATTCCGCGACCCTGGGCAGGCGCTGCATAGCGGTTTCCCCGAGGAAGGTGCCCAGGGCCCTATCAAGCCACAACTTTACGTCCCAAACGCCCGCCACGCCCGCCCGCCCACAAATGGACGACCGTTCCTGACGCTCGTATTCATTCATTTGCTAAGCAAATTATGAAGCGAAGGGATTGGTATGAAGCGGCCGTGATGCTGCATGCATACATGGGTACACATATGCAGCTTCGGTAGCGGTGATTGGCAAGATGCCTACGGGAAACTCGTCCGAAATCGATTTACAAGTCACTGAGAACGGAGGCTTTTTCTTCGCAGGATTTTGACCGTTTCACTCCGTTCTTTCCCCACTATACAGCGCCCTACTAGCATTTTCAGGCCAAGTAGGAAACAATCGTGCCAACTGCCTTTAAAGTGAGCCTATTTGCTGCGCTTTCTACCGCTGATTAATTCCCTCCTGGATCAATCATTCACAATCACTACTGGTGGAAACGCACAGGCTAACTATACGGTTTCTGACACTGCTCCGACTGATTGCGACTATCAGCGTGTACTCCATTATCCGGCTACGGCGCGAGACGGGTCGTCTGGTGCTGTCTTTACACATGTAGTTAGGCATGCCATTTTGCATGGGTATCCCATGCTCGAAACACCTGTGAACCCTGTCCTCGCACTGGACGAAAGGCATGGTCGCAATGTTCTCACCAAAACGACAATATCAGCTGCCAAGAAGCGCCTGTCGCGCCACCACTCACAAAGTATGCACGCTCTTCTACGTTCTGCGATATGGAGTGTAGCTGCTCTCCGTAGCGTCTAAAAGATTGAACTCACTGACTCTAGCGGACGGAGAGAGGCAGTCATACCTGCGAACGCGCTTCATTTTGTGGACGTGGATGGGAATCAAACCGAAATTTTTGTCGCTTTGGTTTACGACCGGGACACGCGTTCTTAAAACCTAGCCAAAATTCGGAATAGTTCCAGCCAGTCAGCTCCAACCGGTGGCTGCAGTTCCAGCCAAACGCTTCGTCCTTCAGAAAACAATTTCAGCGCTGTTCAACGGGAGTATGGGGTGACTGGCTTCCATGTTCGGTTTCATGTGGTATAGGATTCCAAATTCGAGAGCGACTCTGTGAAGGAGTCTTGTGCGCGACCGCGAACAAACAAGCCAGGACATGCAATGAGCAGGTACGATTTTTAAATATTATGAATCAACCTCGTTGCGATTGTGCAGTGGATGAAAAGACTTGGTTTAGCCCTGCCCTGAGACTTCCAACGATTTTGTGTGGGAAGAATGGAGCGAATGGTCTGAATGCAGTCAGACATGCGGCGAGGGCTTTCAAAGAAAGGAAAGGAGATGCAGGCGAGGTTCGTTTGGTATTCGGAGTGCTATCGGCATATGAGCCACAGTCTTGTTCGTTACGGATGCAGAGGTGTATCAGTGAAGCTTGGCGCTCCGCCGGCCCGTCCTCTACCAGTTGTTGCAGCAGGTAAACGGTAACAATTGGTGGGAAAACGACTGACACGAACGATGTGATACAGCCTTGTGGAGAAAGAAAAAAAACGGGCTGGCGACGCACCAAACCCATTCCCACCCCTGACAAGGTCCGTCATCCTCAGAGATAAGAGGCCTTGGGAAAGTTTGGGGGAGGGGGTGTTCCCAAGGTCATTGGTGGAAGAGACGCGTGGTGTGTGACCAAACGCCCTTCCAAAGCCCATCCACCTATGACGCTAGCGGCAACCGCCCTCCTCCAGCTCGTGGCCACTGCCTTTAAGACATTGATGTGTCGCCTGAGAGATTATGCAGAGTCGAGGACTGGATAACCTTCTGCTTAACGAAGACCTCCTTCGAGGCCAACGCAAAATATTCAGACTCTATCTGACGCTAAACCTTATCTTATTCTGATTATATCCTTATCCTTTGTTTGATACTGAAACTTGGAAGTCAGAAAAATTAATTTTTGTTTGGTCAGAAACTATTTATTTCCCTTTGCTGAAGGTGAGTGTCCACCGGTGGATAATGTGCGTCAACGCCGTTGTGTCAGTGGACCATGTCCTGCCTGGGATGAGTGGACTGAATGGTCCGATTGCCCGTCCTGTTCCAGCGCCCACAGTCGCTCAAGACGAAGACGATGCATCGCGCATTCGCGACAGGGCAATGCATCATGTGAAGGTAAGATTTGTTGCGTCGTGGTTTTTTTAATTACTCCTTATAGGCCGTTTATTTTCTTCAGGACCATCACAAGTGGATGAGCCATGTGACGAGTACTGCGATAATGCGGGAATATCAGATGATAATCATCATCGGGATATTGAACTCATAACGGGCAAGGGGAGACGAAGGGTGAGTGTGAATAGATGTTGGCACAGTTCGGCTTGGGAGGGGGCTTTCCTTAGTCAGTATATTACTTTTATACAACAGACTGAAGTCTTGTAAAAGTCCAGGGGGTCACTCAGCGCTTCTTTCTCGATACCGCGGCAGGCTAGAGAGTTGTATAGATTTTTCTGAGGGGCGAAGGATACATCACACTGCCTGCAACACGCTTAGCATGCCATGTGACTAACCAGGTAGTCATCTTGGTCCGCGTTTCCCTCGCGGACTGAAGTCTAGTGAAAGTCCAGGGGGTCACTGAGTGCTTCTTTCTCGATACCGCAGCAGGCTAGGTCATTTTGGTCTGCGTTTCCCTTGCATTACGCTCTTTTCTTTCTGACTTCTCTGGAACTTTTCATATGAAGTACTTCAAAAAATGCGAAATTTCAGCACGCCAGTGAAAATATCATATTTCAGGTTGTCGCCCACGGTGGTCGTATAGTACCTATCACAGATGAAGCATGGGGCGATTGGATGGAATGGACTGAATGTTCACAAACCTGCGGAACCGGCAAAAGGAGAAGGTACGTTCTACCTTTGTACAGGCACTTTGGAATGAAAATGAGAAATACGAGCAGGAGAGAGACAGATCCGTCTGTTCTCTCCTGCTCCGCCAGGTCGCTGCTATGTTGGACAGTGGCATCTGTCGCAGCCGGCGCTGCGAAACTGGGCACGGCTGCCGGGGGTGGGCGGTTGCCGCCAACATCATTGGTGGAGGGGCTGAAGTGGGGTGTAGCCAAACGCTGTCTCAGCCCCACAGCCCTTCCCCCAATCACGCAGGCAATTAAATCATTGAAATTGAAATTAATGGACTATGTTGTAAAATCTAATATTATAAAATAACCGCCACCCTCAGCAATGGTGCCTACTGCCTTCTAATGTTTGACAAAGAATTCTGAATCAGTAATAAGTCTAGCACAAAGAATAGCTGATGCTTAGCAAAAGAAAAACCATTCACTCTTCCCTTGCCAAGCTGAAGACAAGTACAAGACAAGACAGGTTTCGAATCGTGAGGTGGGCGGAGACATGGAATGTCGTTTTTGGCGCGTCCCTCTTCTCCCGCTTTCTTCACTTCATAGAGGGCGGGAATAAGATAGGCGCGACAAAGTCGTCGCTTACTGGATCCGCCTACTATCCTCACCAATCCCAAATGGAGTTTTCATCGATCTGTTTTTCAGGACAAGGGTATGCATTGGACGCAAATGCCCGCCCCAGCCTCTTGAATCCGTGAAAGAGAAGTGTAACGAACAGCCGTGTCCCGGAGGTACTGCTACTTGAGACTAAGCTGTTCAAACCACATTTTATAGTAGTGAATTTCAGACTCGTACTGGTCTCCTTGGACAACTTGGTCAACATGCTCGGTCACTTGTGGAGATGGTGGAGTACAGTCGAGACGACGCGCTTGCCTTCAATCATTCTTCTTTCAGGTCTGTGATCAACATGTTTCTAAAATTTGAACAAAGTCAGTACTAAGTTACAGAACAGTTGAGGGAGGTCACCCTGTGGGGTTAGGGTACATCGTCTGAAAAATCCATCAGGATTGTCCAGTCTAAACGGGAAAAATTTTCATAGGGTAGTATAGTATTTTTCGCCGCAGACACTACGGCGTCTCACGGAGGGGGGGGATTAGTGCGACGCCAACCGCTTTCCACCAGTTGTTGTCGCTTGTCCGCTTCAGCAATCGATAGAGAGTGGACTGGCGATGCGCTAAACCCAGCTTTTCTGACTCACCCTGGCGTCTACTGCAAGGACGACTCTAGGTGGCGCGCAATAGGGGCTCTTGATAAAGGAAAAAATTTGGAGCGTAATACTGACACTGCCGTTTCACTTATCCCGATGGCGTATCCTGTAGGAGTCTAGTCCGCACATACTCTTATCGTCTGTGCTCCCAACGGCTAACCTGTGTGGGGAAGCATTACCAGGCGAATCTCTCTCAGCGTGAGGGTGCAGACAAGCACGGAGGCAGTTCTTTCGTCAAACAGTGGCCGCCCACAGCTACCTTAGCGAAGCAAATATCTACAACATTAAGCACCAGGTTTCAAACCTACTTTACTAAGTTCTTTCTTCTGTCAGTGCGACGGTCAACCAATACAAACCCGATCATGCTCGGCTCTGACTCCTTGTGAGCCATCACATGCGAATAACCATGTCAGCGGTTAGTCTTTGTCAACTACTACTACCTCTCGCTACTTTTCGACTGAGTAGTTGCTACATGGTTTGAACGCGAAATGCTTTAATTTTTCAGTCCCGAGGTGGTCCGAGTGGTCGTCGTGGTCATCGTGTACGTGTTTCACTTTGATGGAGAGCAGGCGACGATTCTGCCTAGTTTCGGATCCCGCCGTACAGGGATTTTGCACTGGGGCCATACTCGATCAACGACAATGCTCAGCAAGGGTAAGTGAAGACAGCACAGGATCCCCTCAGCACTTTTTGTTTTCACAGAACAATGATCACAGCTACATAGAGTCGATATCAGATTTCAATTGTACCTCTCTTGTTCAGTCGTGTGCTGCTTCTCCTGGAGGATGGTCCGCATGGTCAGAATGGTCCTTGTGCTCGAAAGACTGCCAGGGAACTGGACATCAAATTCGTAATAGGATGTGCTCCGAACCACTACCATCAAACAGGTAGGTGCTTGCGTTTGAATGCTCATCTTAGCAGATACTCAAGAGCACAAAGTGGAATTGGCGAGATCAGTGGAAAATTGGGTTGGGTCCACTAAATTTTTCTCTATGTGGTGGGAGGGGGGAGGGGGGGGGAGGCTTGAGTTCCCAGTCTCACCTACGTACTCATTCACGAAGAATGGCCACGTGCAAGTTGAACAGGTCCGCAACTGCGTGCCACTTTCCCCACTCAAAAGTGCACGGGAAGTGAGCTGGGAGGTAAGATGCCTGGGTGACGTTCCCGACCCCGCTCGCGTTATTCCCACTTGTGTCGATACCAAGATCCAGCAGCGGAACACGTATTCAGTGGTAGAGAACATGAAAAGTGAAGGGGCGCAAACAATTAGCAAGTTTGGCTAGGGTTGGGGGTGTGACCTGCCGTGTAGGCGGAGTATGGAGACGAGGCTGGACAAGAAAACGCTCCAACCACGCTCCCGTGCACTTTCAAGCAGAGAAAGTCTTATGTTACTGCAGCTGTGGACCCATTCACCTCGTACAGTGTATAAACAGGATCCACGGAGGTAAGCGTACACTCACTTTTTGAAGGCATTCAAAACCTTCCACTCACCACCTCACTTACCTATCTTTGAATGTTTCGTGATAACTCCAAACTTTTTTCAGTGTGCAGCAATATTTCAGAGGCTCGTATTGCGTCGGCTACTCGTTTGATCAACGTCCATGCACCTCGTCGGCGCCGTGTGGCGTTCGCGTTGATGGTGGGTGGAGTGATTGGAGCGAATGGAGTGACTGTGGAGATTCTTGTGTCAACGCACATCGAAGTCGAACAAGGCAATTCTTCCTCCCCATTTTTCTCTCCGCTCATCCTAACAAGCTCCTAGAGCTGACCATTACAGGTACTGCTCGAAGCCGCGCCCTTCACAAGGAGGACGTCCATGTTTCGGAAGTGATTTCGAGCTACAGCCGTGTGTAAACGAGGCCAAATGCCGAAATTGTAATTAACGCTTTCTTTCGAATACTCTTAGCGATGCGCTTTATTGGGCCCACTCGTAATTACCTTCCAGGGTCTTCAATCATGTACGGAAACCAGCAATAGCAAGTTTCACTTATAACTGAAGGGAGCGCTGATCGTATAGGCGGAGTCACCTGGGCTACTCTGCCTGTCTCTATCTGATATCCCCTCCTTCAAAAATGTTAAGAAGGAACAGTGGAAATGGGCTTTGCTTCGAGAGGGTCCGCCCAGAAGATCTGGACGGAATGTGTTCTAATTTAGCTATCCTCGCTGAGTGCGCAGCAGGACAACTGTCCCAGAGCCGCTCATGAGAGCGCGATGTGGCACGCCGAATCCTGGTCAGATTATGTTTGTACTTTGCGACTCACAAGAATGGGCGTTTTAAAAGAATGCGCGGAAAGTAAAGTAAGGGTATGCCATGCAGCTGGGTATGACGCGACGCCCCCTTTTGCACCAGTTGCGGTCGCTTGCCACTTTCCACAAATGATGGAAACCGCGCTAACGCCGCGTCCAACCCAGTCCCTCCTCTCGCCAGACATCCGCAGCTAACAAGACTGTCATACACGTCATCGCGGCCAGGCGTACTAGCGCTCCCCCCTGAGCGATTGTGTCCAGGTCCCTCATCCTTAGTGAGTATCAGGCGAAGAGATGCTATCATGAATTTCATTGACAGGGGTAAGTCTTCAGCGTGTGAGCGGCTCCATCAAAAAAGCTCTCATCAGATCACTTTGGAGAACTTACGCAGTTGCTTTGGGTTATATTGGGTCACATAGCTTGGAATGGGAATTGGTTGAGCGCATCTACAGTGAGTCATTCCGCTCTTCAAAGCTCACAACTTTCAAAGAAGAACCCGATAATGTTTGCTAACGGGTTCCAAAATCTGAAGGCTGGTTGCAATCTCGAAGCCCGAGTTCATAGCAGAATACAGAAAAGTTAAAGTGTTTGAAGAGCAGATTTCTCACAAGCAATCCTAAAATTTTGCATCACTTCACGACTTCCTATTTTTTGTTCAGCCATTTTTTTACTCATTTCTTTTTTTTCTTGGACGCTTTGCACTTACAGCGGTGAATGGTGCTTGGGGAACGTGGTCTGCTTGGAGCGAATGTCCGGACGGATGTGGTTTCGCTATACAGTCACGGCATCGTGCATGTAATAATCCAGCTCCAACATCGGGCGGACAAGCCTGCCAGGGTTTAGCCCATCAGACGTCTGTCTGCGGCACTGAATCATGCAACGGTTCGCACATTTTTATGTTCATTGCCACAAGTTCACAGTGTCCGGGGAAACGTTTCACCTTTTGAAGACATATTCGCGATTTCTGAGAAGGCGAGGCTCTTCACGTGTATTTGTCCCTCGTCTGCCACTTTCGCCGTCTGAAAGTGTGTTGTAATGGCTTTAGAGGTTTTCTGTAGTCTAAAGTCCAGCCCTCCCCCGGTTACGAAACTCCTGTCGACCTGGGATGTTCTCTCGGTGTGACACCCAGAATTTCCTCTCCGCATCTTCTGACCAAGCATTGGAAGGGAGGGAAGTAACGAAGAGGTGCAAGAAAAGTAGGGAAAGAAAAGAATTAAAGGAGAGGAAAAAAGGAAAGAGGAGGAAGGCATCGCGACTAACAGACCTCCTGTGTTCGGCTCCGCCTACTCACTAAGTTTTTCTGCATTTCCAAAGTCACTGGGTGCGATTTTTGGGAGGCGGGCGGTCACTGCCAACGTCACTGGTGGAAGTGCTGCGATGGGACAATTGGCAATACCGCACTCAACCCTTTCCCCAACGACGTTGGCAGTAACCGCCCGTCCCCAGCCATCGTGGTCGCCGCACGCCCATCCAGTTCTGAAACTTAATCGGGCCATTTGGGCTTTCGACGGTTTTTTTTTTTGCTTTGCTCACAACCAAGACATCAAGCTCATGAGTAGACCCCGCTATCTACGACTAATAATTGCGATATGTGTCTTCACTTGTGGGGAGTTTCTTCGCTTGGCGGCTTGTTCGCCGGCTTTTCTCATGAAAGCTCATTCGAGTAAGTAACGTTGCCGAAGGTGGAATCAGGTGTTTCCCTTTCACTGTAAGTTCCGCGGACACTGTGAAACACGTCCTTTTCAGTTTTCTTTTGTTCGCCTAGTGACTTACTATGAGCTGCCCGGAATGTTCACATATTTCTCACTCAGTTTTTCGCACAGCATGGTGTTTTTTTACTGTTCTAACTCAAAAATCAAATTTAAAATTCGAGAATAGTTGCACAATTGTCTAGGTGTGTACATCGTTTAGAGTCGACGGACGGTGAATGGTCAGCGTGGAATGAATGGTCGGCCTGTGTAGGCAATTGTGGTTTGGGCTCGAGAACGAGGTAAGTGAAGAGAACTCTAGACGAGAATGGTAATATTTATTTAACGTCTCTCATAAGGTGTTTTCTTTTCACAATCAGCTTACTTCCATATACTAAGGGATATGACAAGATGCTGCTATCTCTGAGCTTCATCCAATATGTTCTTGAACAGTGTGCTTGAAGCTCTTGACTTGTTTAACCACTTTATTGGCAAGCTTTCGGCATATAATGCCTTCGTCAGGCCTTAAATTACAATTTCAAACATATAATAGCTACAACGAGCAATGCGTAAAACCTTACATACCAGGCCTTGAGAGGGACGGACCTATCGGCGGGGTGTCAGGGCAATAAGTGACCCGCACTATGACAATGAGACAAATGGGTGGCGGTGATTATGCGATGAGTCTCAGAAGGTCACGTAGCTCCTCTTTCGCATTGATCTCTGGCTTGAGGCGGTGTATCTCCCGAGCTTCCATTATTTTCCTCTGGAGCGGCCGTACCAAATGCCATGGGTAATCGAATAGCACCCGTGTTAGCAGTCATCTTCTTGGACCACATTGAGAAGTCATCATTGTCAAGTGGAATATTGTTTTATAAACGTTACATTGATGACGTGTTTGTTATTGGAAGAACGGAAGACGATCTTGTGGAAACCTTGGAGAGACTGAATTCACACGACAGGAACATAACCTTCACCAGAGAAGATCCAGGGAGGGACGGCTTTTTGCCGTTTCTCAATACGAAAGTTCGGATAAGTGAAGGTCGAAAGGAACACCTGTGGTATAAGAAAGAAGCCTCGTCGAATATACTGTTGCATTCCAGAAGTGCACACCCGATATATATGAAGGCAAACGTCGTGCGTAACTTGGTCAGAACAAAGGAGAAGCTTGGGACGCGTAGGGATTCAGATGTGGACGCGAAGGTCCAGAACATCCTTGAAAGCAACGGATATGTCGAAGTGCCTTTCAGGACCTGGTATCCACATACGTCACCTGATGGAATAACCTTAATGATGCCTTTCGTTAACGACAAAATGGCACGTCAGGTGAACCGCGTCGTGAAGAACTCCCAGCTTCCCATTCGTCTCGTTTTTCGTCCTCCCCCAACCCTGAAAACCCTCCTCACGTCCTCAAGAATTTATGAAAATCGGTGCCGCGATGAATCTTGCCGGTACTGTTCATCCGAAAAGATTTGTGAACTTCAAGGCACTGTTTATCTCATTCAATGCAGAGGATGTGGAGAAACGTACGTGGGGGAGACCGCGCGACCTTTGAGGAATCGTCTGGACGAGCATAGAAGAGCGTTGAACAACCTCGAACTGTAACCGCAAAGTGTTTCTAAGAAGGAGCTATTCTCACCTTGCTAATGAGTCGTTTTTTTCTGGCCTTTCTTCTTTTATTCATTTACTAGTTTTATTTTTATTGACATTTTGCTTTGAACTTTTATCCCACTTATTTTTCACGGGACCCATGCTCTGTTTTCCGATTAATTGCTTCATGAATAATGCTATTTAATACTCAGGGTTCGTGCATGTGTTTCACCTCCGCCAACTGTTGGAGGTGTGCCATGCTTTGGTAAATCGTCTGAAAGTGAAGAATGTCAGGCAGAGAGCTCTTTTTGTAGCCGATTCCTTCATCACGCTGATATTCTTGACGTCGATGTACTGCAATCAATACAATAACTAATTATTTGAATGATTTTGTCCATACTGTTTAAATAATACGCTCATGATTCTCAATTTTCCTGTGCCTTTGACTTGTATTTTATGTAGTATTTATAAAAATCTAGAGAAATATTTATGATTATGATGGTTGCGAGTTCGAATTTTGTCATTTCTTGGAAGCGTTTCATGATCTCAGCGTCCATGATATGTACACACGGTTGCCCATGCTCCTTGTAGAAATCGCTTATCAATCGATTATCGATTCACAGCATTTTGTTTCTTTTCTTCGGAAAATCGAGCTTTCACTCTGTATGTACACATGTGTTTATAGACTGTTTACTTATGTGTCATCTAGTTATATGCAGTTGTACTTAAAACATGAATTTGAATTTGATTGAATTTGTTCTGAATTTGTTCACTTTCCAACTTTGCTGTTGCTGTCTTGCCGAAGTCTTTGTGATTGGGCTTGTTCCACATATGTACCTATTTATTGTATAATAATGAATACTTTTTTGCTAGTGGTTACTTTGAGTGTTGAATAAGGTTTGTAGATTGCCTGCATCGTGTGCCTAATAACAGGCGTTACACTAAGTTTGGGTTCACTGCAGCATCGTCGCAGTCAGTCGGGGGGGGGGGGGGGGGGGGGGAGGGGGGGGGGGAGGGGGGAGGGGGAGGAAGTGTCTGAAGGTGGAATGACCTTCGGCATTTTCTAGCAGTAGTCGTTTTCTTCTTAGATCACTATTTATGGTAACATTATTGGTAAAAAAAAACGCAGCGGGGGCAAGCTCATCCTACCCCTCCTGACCGTCCCGACTGACTGGAACGAATCAAGTATAGTTGCAACCAGAAGTGTTTGAAGATGTCAGATATTTATGAAAGGTCCCGGAAATGAATGAGGGGAAAACATAATGTTAGCAGGAGAAGTTCTGGGAAAACGCAGCGGTTAGTTCATATCGGAGGCATATACGGGCTTCCCAAGCACGTTGCCTTGGAACCTGCTACGGCTCCCCACTGGTCTACCGACACCCCTCTCTCTTGTACATACATCTAGCCCTCTTCCGTCTGGAGTTTCGCCAGCGTCGCTGCCTGCTCAACCACTTGCATGAATAAGCCGCTTCTTACAGGTATGGGCTCTGCCTCGTAATAGACTGGCCTAGTTTTCTTGAGGGTGATGATCAATGCTCCTCCTCCGAGGTGCAATTGTAAACTACTCCTCTCTGCTCACAGGAGAGAGTTCAGTTTAGAATAACTCCTTGTTGGGGCGAGAGGCGGGGGAAGGGGGAGGAATTCCCCTCAAGGTCTAGTTTACAAAGTGCCTAGAAGTTTAAGGAAGGGGTAGGTGTTAAGTACATCGATAGTGAAGGGAAGAAAAAACAAAAATTAATACATTAGAAATGCCGTAAGTAAAATCCCTTTGATCATAGGCATTATACAAAAATTATAAAAATTTCGCTGAAAGTCTGATATATAGAGGTTATTAACGGCCCTGATCACGGTTCTGACCTTCATAATTGGCGCCTAGGCCATTTGAGCTACCTCTTTTTTCACCTTTTCTTGTATTGTTTTCGATGCAGTGTCGACGAAGGTCTCATTTGCTATGCATACTCGACATTAGAAATAGAAAAGAGCCTAGAAAAATGGTTCAAAATCGCTTTTCCTCAGCAAACTTTTCACCCATTTTTTGACCTTCCCCAGAAATGCATAGCAAAAACGAAACCCATTTTTGTGATCCTTATATGGACCCCTACAACATGCAACAAACCATTTCTGAAAAGCGCGCCACGACCTGAAAGATCTTTTCAGATTTGGCATTCGATAGAAAAGAAGGAGAACGACCCCTACTAGTTCAAAGACTAAACGCTGCTCAATTAGCATCCGTGTTCCTCAGAAAATGAAGCAGCTTCAGCGCCGGGATAGTAGGTCAAAATGGATAGAGATGTCATGCCTCGGTGCTGCCATGCACACCCTTTGAATTGCCTTCGCAAGATAGTTTATGGAATTTAGCATGGCAGCACCAAGGCATGGAATCTTCGCCCATCTTGATCTACTATCCCGGGCGCTGAAGCTGCTCCAATGTTCTCAGTCATTTTTCAGTACCTGGCGGCAAAGGACCCATTTCCCTCACATCATGTGGGCGGAGCCAGCTCTACCTTTTTCCACACCACTACTGTCTTGTCGTCAGGACGCATCAGCGAGGAAGGCACGATGCTACACCCGGCTCCGCCCATACGGGTATCGTGGGACACGTTTCGAAACGATTTTTCACAAATACATCACTTCTCAGCCTATCAACTCAAAATATCATTTAATATGATGCAGAGAACGCACGCACAAAGAAAGAAAATATTTATTGCTTCATAAATTATCTTTCTATAAACATCATTCTGTACAATTCTGAAGGAGCATAATGTACAAACTATACAGGAATCTACACATTCAATAAATATCAGATTACTTTTCGTTCCGTTGCTGCTGGTGGTCGTACTCGAATCAATGGAAGAATATAGTTATTTTGCTGATCCCTCTCGTCCTCACCGATGGCAAGTACTGTCAGACCTAGCATAGCGAGAATGCCAATAAGAGCGAGGAGGAAGGCTTGGTTGAATCCAAGTTGTGACATCACAGTTCCCATCGTTCAGCGATTTATCCCATTCTGCTTATTTGCAATTCAAGTAACCAGCCTGTAGAAATCTCCAGTTTTAAAAAATACTAACAAAAGAACATCATCAATATCGCGTCAGTCCGATCATTCGTGAAATGGCATATGCACCAGGAACAGATCAACCAGTGAAGCTGAAGCAGCGATCAAAAATACTGGGAGCATCTGGTAGGCGGAGCAAGGAAACGGCTTCATTGGCGCCCTCCTCTTTCTATAACGAAACGGGAAAATGGATTACGTGAATAATTGAACTTAAATATTTGCGCGGTCTCATTGCGAAACGCTTCATGCAGACAGATAGAGGACAGTAGCTGACAAAGAATGGAAGGAGTGAAAGCATGTGGCGAGCCATGGGGTTGGTTCTTTCAAGGGTAGGCTCTATGGTGAGTGACCTTATAATGCGTGAAAAGACGAAATGTACGGGTCGCAGAGATCATAGAACGGTCGCAAACGAGAAAGTGCGGAGAAAAACAGAAACTTGACACGACTGAAGGGAACATGCTCAAGTAGTCGAAGATCGTGAAAAGCAGGGGCACGTCGAAGACGTCGCTAACTGGCTCCGCCTACCCAGCAAGCCAGACAGTGTCTTTAAGTTCACTAAGATACACCTTCTAATCTGTATCAACTTTATCTTGTCGGGTACATATGAAGTTTTGTATACATAAAAGAGGGTATCAAATTGGCCAATAAATTGCGGCAATTTTTATAACTCGGAAACTCTCTGTGTGAGAGATGAAAGGCTTTGCTAGCAGATTTACATAGTTCGATAGGGAATTTTGCGCTCTGTAAGATAATCTGCGTGTTTTTCTACACCATTTGATTGAAAATTATCGGTCTTCTAGACAATCGGGAGTGCTAGATCGATGATGAGCACTTCTGACTACTTCTTTTGGCGTTTTATGAAGGTTATCGCGCCCCAGAAGCTTTCTGAGTTGTATGGCCAAGGAAGCAATGATTTGCATTTTTTAATTACTCCAGGCGACTCGAGAAGGATAAATTTGTTCCCGCGCTCAACGTCGCACCCAACGCCCACTACAGAACGACGATCCACGTCAAACGCCTAGTTGGGTGGCATCGTAACTCGATGAGAGAAATTCGAAAACTTAGCGCTGGGTTCCCCATGCAGTCGCTCCTCGAACTGAACAGGCTATCTGGTGTGAGGCACAATTACAAGGACGAAAATGCCATTTTTGGATCACTTGAAGGCAAGGGACACGATGGCTGGGAGGCGGGCAATTGCTGCCGACATTATTGGTGGAAGGCTTGCGAGAGGCGTTCGGCCCTGCCCCATGCAGCCTTCCAAAAATGACGTTGGTGAGAACCACCTGCCCCAGCTATCGTCCCCTGCCTTGAAACAAATTCCAAATGTCCAGCGAGGTATCGTTTCCTCGGTTAAAGCCATTGGGCACCACCAGTTTCAGTTCCTCGAGTAGTTTAACAAAACTAAAAAATGCGGTCTCGAATGGTCATTTTTGCGGACATGATACCACCTAACCAAGAGTTCATAATATGATGACAGCTAAATTAGGAAAAGTGAATAAACCAAGCTACGTGCCTCTCATAGCATAAAATTCCCTACAGATCGGTATAAGAAGCATTTGCAGAACTCTTCACCTCTCATACACAATTTCGGGCTAGAAAAAACGTCATTACTTATGGTCCAATCCGATACTATACAGTAATATCACATACATACATATGCACAAAATGTACGACGAATAAATGCTTCCAATGATAAAACTCTCTTCTATAATACAAAAGGAATTTAAGTTCACCAGTATCAAGCACTTCTTACAAATATTGAACAAAGGCGATAAATTTCAATTTGCCATAATTTGATGTAAACGAAATCAGTTTGAATGATCAAGAGACAAATTCCTTAAGGATGTCAGATGGGATATTTGCTTTGAAGACGGCATTCTCAGTCTCGAGGCGGATGATCTGTAACATTGGGGACATCAGCTGATCTGTTACAAATCCATACAAGAGCTGAATCGGCAACGAATGTACAAAGGTTTTGCGTTCGGTCCAACATATTGCCAATTGAAGGAACAGTGCATGATGACCTACGAAATTTAACGTTGGCTTGACACGCTGCACGCGGATTTAAAGATAGTTGGTGCTCACCCTGATCAGGCATTCGACCGGATAAATGGCGTAACAAAATCAGGAGAGCGGACCCCGCTACAGAGCGGGACAAACGCTGAAGAATAAGAAGAAGAAGAAGGGCGGAGATATGGATATTATTCTTCACCAGTTGTGCTCCCGTCATTCAAATACGGCGAAAAAGAGGAACATCACAATCAGGGCACATCGTTGTTGGGGAATCCCCAATAGGGGGGGTCGTATTCGGTCTCCAAGAG
>MU913481.1:0-23348 GCA_036418165.1 Cooperia oncophora | reverse complement strand
GCACTCCGATTGGCATCATTGGGAAGGGCCGTCTTGGCAACGCTCTAGTCCATGGTTCGTCACTTTCTCTTGAAGGGATCATGACTGTAAACGTGCAGTAGCCGCGCCTCAATACCCCATCTTCTCTCAGAAATCTTTTTTCTCGGTAGAGGTTTGGAACAAGTGTTCATCATGATCGATACCCTGTGTTACCCCCTGACCCCCTAACCTATAACTGCAGTTAGAAAGAGATAAACAATTAAAACAGTTTGTCAATCATAACCTAGTAATATCCTGAATGGCATGCGCTGTCGATTATCACGCGCGTAGTCGGTCAATTCCCGGATCGGTCCCTGACCGAGCAAGCAAAGCCCTTCATTCTTCTGGTGCATGGTTCCCGACTTGCCCAGGAGTACGAAAGCACTAGAGTGCGCATCAGCTGTCCCCGCAACATATTGTATGTATAAGCCGCATCGCTTCCCATAGTAACTACGATTTTGAGGATGACCGGAAATCTGGGGAGCGATCGATCTATAGGCTTTGCTCTGTATTCCTTTCCAGGTTTAATTTGATATACCATTTGACAAAATTATTGGACAGTAATTGAATCAGTAACTGGATAATTAACGAACATTAGATTCCAGTTCAGTGATCTTCCCTCGTAGCACGTCGAGTTCTTCACGTACTGCAAACATTAGATGCGTCTTGACGAGGTCCTAAATCAGTTCGCTCGTTACTTGTTCAAAATCACGATAAATAATACCGTTACATTACAAAAGAAGCGCTGGCTATGTTTTTCTCATGATTTGACACTTTAGACTGTTCTCAATATGTGACTGAAGGCAAAGTTCAGCCGCGTCACTGAACACTAAGACCAACGTGATACATAGCACTTGAGACACATGATGGTGAAAACGCCATCAAAAAGAACGAGAAATGAATTCTAAATAAAGATTCAACTGGTTATGGGTGAAAAGTTGGGATAAGTTGACATCGCTGACGATAAAGGTCACATTTCTGCACTAAAACGATTACCGTCCCCTTTCTTGCACTGTAACGACGCTACACTTTTCAAGATTTGCAGTTGTAGGGCAAGTTCTTCCGATAGTTTTCGGGCAGGCTACGCGAGTAGACGCAATTTTGCACAGAAAACTATCCGGGAAGGGAAAGCATAGAGCAAGACCTTTCAAATCAGTGCTAATCAGCGAGGGGCGTAACACGACATGTTGAGGTTACTGTTAAGGACAGCTCATAGTTAGCGGAGGGATCGGAGGACCCATATTTTGGCGTGGGTCTGTGGCTACTGGGGAAACTACTTACAAGACTACTCGGTATAAAAATACTCGACTGCCGCCTTGATCTCCGTCAAATTACACATAAAGGCAGACTCGCCTGTAGGGTGGGCAAGGGATAGTCTGGGAGCACCGTAGCCAGGGCGCCCGTCAGGGAAATGTTTGTTAAATACGACCCCCCCCCTCCCCCTCAAATTTCACCGCTTTCGGCACGACCCCTCGGATTTCCCACTTCTGATACGACCCTCACTCCCCTATCCGCCATCGTATGTACCTACCATCCTCCTGAATTCTCCCGTTTGTTCCACTCTTCCCAAGTTTTTTTCTCAGAGCTTTTCAAATCCTTTCCTCAAAAAACCGCCGTCGAGGGAGTCAGAAGGAGGAGTGGGGGTGGGTGCAATGCACGAAATGGGAAAAAACATAGGAAAACCATTTACGGAAAATCTTCTCCTCCTTTTCCCCAAGGGCTAATAGGATCCCACTCCCCCAACGACCGAGCACCGAGCACGCCCCCCCCCCCTCATCCTTCCTCTGGAGCTCCAGCGTACGGCCTCCCCTGACTGGGGCACCCGCTTCCTATGCTGGGAAGTTTCCATTAAATCTGTGGACTTCCTCGTACTCCCATAGGCGATTTTCTTTGATTTTTCAACTAGAGTTCTCTGTTTTACACGGCGGGTCATATACGTTGCTTTCCATGCAATGGTAGGGGGTAGCCTTCTCCGAGGAAAAAGACCAAAACTGAACGGAGGCAGTTTTAGCCCGGTGTTGCAAAGACGGGAATTGACCGAAAGCAGTTTCGAACCAAGTTGAACCCTTTTTTCACTTACTACCCACAGGAAAAACTCCAGAAAAGTACTACAACTAAAGTTAACGTACTGAGCAGTACTTACCATAGCTTGTTCGATCTTCGAGTCGATAGCTGACGTTGATGGCTGTCCCATACCGTTGTTGCTACCCACAGCGCTGTAATAGAACATTGTTCTGAAAGGCTCGACTTGTGGAGGGAGACAGTATTTGTCGCCGATCTTCTCTGTCTGTTATAGAATGTTATCACGTGACTGTCAGCGTTAAAAAAGGAAAGCGACAAGAGTGAAAATGACGAATCACTCAGATTCACACGGGGGAAAGCATCCGTAACTGGCGCGAGTAGTGTTACACACCTATGACTGCTGTCTACCGTATCATATACGACCACAAAGAACAAATTTAAATCATTTTGTACTCTGGCAGGATACTTTTAAGTGGCCTCAAAGAATTACACATAGAAAAAAAAACCCGGCATCGAAATAATTTTTGGATGCTGTACTGGTGATAATTATGGAAGGACAGAATTTTCAGCGCTGGTCAATGACCTTTTCAAAATGCGACAAGCATTCAGAGTAGGCGTGGCTGCATGCTTTATTGGTATATAGCGAAGAAATGCGTTTTTTCATAGAATCTTCCCATTCGAGACTGTTGTCATCCTGTCTTGGACAAACACGATTGTCCTAAAAAACCACATCGCACCAGATGCGCAGCCATCGCCACCTTCAAATGCGGTATTCTGTCACGCCCCTCTCATCACTGGGATATGAAGTGTACTTCCTTTCAAAATCGTAATGAGACGTGAAGGAGACTGACCGGTACAACGGCATGAGAAGGCGAATCTGTGTGTAGTCATGACCCCTGCAAACAACAGGGCGTGTGAAGAGGCGTGAGTTGGATCACAGCCAGAACCGCCTTTCCCGCCAACACAGAATGACGTCACTGATGCAGATGGTTACGTTGGCAGCGCTCCAATTCACGTCCTGTCACACGCCTTACCGTCGTTTGTGGGAATCATGACTGTACAACTTAGTGATTTCCATTGGGGTCTGGTACAAACCAAATGGCGCCGGAACGATGCAATACTTGGACAGCCTAGGTGTGATACGATCCAGATCGGAACTTCGAACCATACTCGCGAAAGGTTGCACCAGTTACCATTCCACAGCCTCCTCCACTTCTCACTGACGAAAGTCCAGGACTTTAGCTCTTATGTATAGCAATGGTGATCGGTTAGTGACCGATCAGGAAGAAAACTAGTGGTGAGAACGGGCAAGCTTAGTTCGTTTCTCTTGGCACCGCCCCGACGATTTCGACGATATCGACTGTAGTCAGGAACCATTACGTCCTTCAGAACTGGGTGAACTCTTCGTTATTCCAAGCTGATGTTGATCAATTAACTCGCACGCAACGATGGCGTACTACCGTACCCGGTCGCCTAGACAGTTATAGAAGAAGCGAGAGCAGTTTGCCTTTTAGGATGAACCTCAACGGTCCCCACCGAACTGCAGACATGAGAGCTACTGTGGAGCAACGGAATTCTACCCAGCTACCATTTCGTATCTTCGCAGGAACTCATAGAAACTTGTGAACTACCAAAATGCCGCCCTTCTCACATCCCCCTCCCCTCTAAACGGAGCTGCTTCAGGAATTGCAGGGATTCGATCTCACTGAAGTGTGCCTGAGGGGCGGATCGGTCCTCTCCATCTCCCCCTCCCGCATAGGGTAGTAAACCAACCCTCTTTTGCGGATTGCCATGCATTCTACTCCAACGCAGAATCACTTTTTGAAGTGCTTATCTGAGGACACTGGGGGGGGGGCTTCCTAGAGCCGGCTACTCATTCTTGGTCCCTCCTCTCTTATGCACACGCCTCTGACTCTCTTCCGTCTCAACCCCCCCCCCCCTCCGAAGTCAGCTAGTTATTTACCGCTTTGCTTCTTCAAGACGGGGGAGTCGAGTCACCGACCAACCGACCGAGAGGGGTGAAGGCTTGAGTGGCCATAGTGAGATCCTGGATGATAACAGTGCTCTTTTCAAGACCCACAACTCGGAGCTCTACCCACTCCGACACAGCTAAAAAACAGTCTACGTGCGTTAAGCAGACGTCCACCCCGTGAACAGTTGCGCCCAGTTTCTTCTTTCGGCCATTGTCGTGCAGAAGTTACCCAAAAGTGGGAACGAGTTGTATTCTAAAGTGATAGATATTCAGAGAAAGAACGCATTTTTCAGATTCTCGGCATGTCATGTGATGATTGATGTCAAAACAAGATGAACAGTTCAATGGACGCTCTATAATCACCAATCACTCACCTTGTCAGTAAATCGCTTCGCTTTGTTGAATTGACTCGGCTTCTTGGTTTGTGTGGAGCCAGCGAACTCTCGAGACCTTGCTGAAGTCGTTCATCTGTTGCCTTTCGGACGGGTCGGTTAGTACCTTAAAGGGAAGCCATCAGAGCGGGAGGGAGAACAAATGGTCTAAAACATTCAGGAACCTGAAACGGGACCAAAGCACTAGGGTGGGCACCGCGCCAGCCCGTTCCCATCGCTATCCTTGATGCTTCGGGCGTTAAGAGAGTGGTGGCAAAGGTTGGCGCCGCGCTAAAGTCCCGAAACTCCCCTGACTTCAGTGGTATCGACTGTAAAAAAAAATATGGGGCGCCAGTGCAGTACAGTCGTCATCCGGGCAGTTGATAAGGCGGTCAGAGGGTCGCAGACAACCGCGGCGATTAGCTGTTTCCAGCCTATTTAGCCATTTCCTCCCAATTTCACTGTTTTTGGCTGCTTTTCTTGAGGTTATTTGTTCCTTGTCTTCACAATGTGAATTGTGATTGGGATTTCTCTAATTTTGCGGACTATTAAATAATTAAACAAACGATTAAACAAATACCTAACAAAGTTGCAAAAACACTTCATTACAAAAACAAAAAGGAAGATTCCCGTTCTTAGTAGATCCACGTTCTAATATACTTCATAAAGACAAAAACAACTTACCTGAAAAAAATAAATAATACAGTGAAAATTAGGGAGAAAATGGCTAAATAGGCTGGAAACAGCTGATCGCGGTCGTGACGCGCCGCAGCCGCGTCTGCGACCCTTTGACCGCCTAATCAACTGCCCGGATGACGGCTGTACACCAAAACAACCAGTGAAGAAATCCAAGAAATTCTCACAACCCAAATCCACCCTCTCCCCCGCCCGCATCCCTACCCCCTCCTCCTTCTGCTGAGGAATTCCCAACGGCAATGTACTTCAAGTGCAACGCTCAAAAACGATATGGGGATCACTTTCCATGAACTATTGATTTATGGGAATTCGTGAACAGCTGTTGGGATGCAAGGGTTTTTTCGAGTTTTCAGCTCACGTGCATTTCGCTTTACCATCTTTTTCTACCTCTTTCTTCATGAAGATTCATCAAGTGGGCCAGAATGCTCACCTTATTGATGTTTGTGCACACAAATGAGTGTATTGACAAATAATTGCGTACAGTAAACTAGTTAAAAGTTTTCCGAGTACCTTTTTTGTCGTTTACATTGGATGCGGCTTCATTTGGAGTGAAGTTAGAATCCGTATGCGGTGGAGCCGACGTCCTTGAAAACGCTGGTGTTGACTGAAAGAAAACCAATTTTTGAGTAATTACTTTGAAGTGGATGGAATTTAGCCGACAGATTTCAGTTTCCAGAACAAATGTCTCAATAGCTCCTCCTCCAATAAGAACAGCCAAAAGTCCAAAGATATTACCACGTAACGGCGCTCACAGCCTTGGGGGGGGGAAGGACATCTATACTGTTCTTCCCTTGTGCGGATATAGAAATAACGTTGTAGAAAAAAGGGGACAAATCCTAAGGTGCCGAAGTGGCTCTGGGAGCGTAAACCGATTTCAAGTGCAGTAGTTGTGTTCAGATGACCTAATCCCAGTTTCGCACAGGGAGTCCTTTAAATGCCCCTCCAAAGTCTCAGCAATTTCGCAATTACAGCCTCTGTAGTAAGGTTCAGATACGAATATGAAGGAGCTGAAGGAGTCACTGTGAACCCTAGTTTTCGGAGTATAAGGCGCACCTGTATACACCATCCCGGGGATGAGGAGGGCGTGGTGGTGTACTTTATTCAAACATGGCGTTGGAGCGCTTTTTGTAAGATATTTCTATCTGAGACAGCTGCCACCTCCTCTTTTGCTGAGCAAAGACATGTTTGCATTTGTCCCAAAACGGCAATATACCAGCGAAAGCGCAGCCATTCCCCATGTCCAAATGAGGTATGTCGCCACGCCCACCCCTACTCTAGGATATAGGGTTTATATAGAGTACACATTCGCCTCGACGCGTTGTTTTTTTGTTGTGTTTTGTCTATGCGAGCGCTTGATTTCGAATAGTAAATGCTTCAAAGTAAAAAAGGGAAGCAACTGAAATGAGTTATGGAAAGATTAAATGGTCCGTTTCGTTAAGGAACCGCCTTATCTCATCTATACCGGGAGGCTCTTCAGTGAGGTGGGATAGACAGAATGAGTGAGGAGCGCTTGATTTCGAACAGTAAATGCTCTAAAGGCAGTTGTAAGATCAAACTATGCGAAGATACTAAGAAACTACCTTATTGCAAACTACTACATCAAAATTTGGAGCTTTTTTTGCTTCACTTGAATTTTTAGGCTGACCTATAACCCTTACCACGGATATGAGACCCATTAATTCAAAGGTAGTGTACAGGATTAACCACATATAGGGCATCATTTTTTGCCCCAGTGTTGAAAATGGACGCCATATTCGTGATCAGATACATTAAGCCACTAAATGTACCTTCATAGGAAAAGTAACGATCAGAAATCGGCACCAGGATAAATACAGCGCTGACGCTGCGAATGAATATTATGATTGCGTGAGAGTACCCAGTAACAAACAGAGATGAAAAGAGGGAGGTGCAAAAAGTGTTTTGAAAATGTATCCGATGATGTATCCGAATGTATCCGATGATCCGATGACTTAAACGTACAAATTATTTCGCACCATAAAAATATTTCATCAGCAAGCGATGGACAACACATTTTCAAGAAAGCAGTTGGTACACTTGCGTCTACCGAAGGAAGCTGGCAATGCACGCACACGCGGAATGGCAGTCAGCGGTAAGCGCATGCATAGCCGGCAATGCACGTGACTTTCGATGCGTAATTGTCGAGCATCGTAGTATGCATAGAAAAAAGACCGTGAATGCAGGTGAGAGAGTAGAGAAACGAGAAGCAAGAGAGAGCACTGAGCAAGAGGTCACTAAAGAAAGCTTCTGACTACATCTCGCAAGCATGTAAGCTTTCCACCCCTCTCCTCTCCCTGCGTAAAGTCAACTGAGACTTTATTTAGGCTGGGGTTCCAGTAAAAATCGCATTTCTCAGAGCATGTAAGGTCCAAACATTTCAGTTCATTCGAGCACATTCCAACTAGAACGTGGGAAACACATGGGAATAAAATCATCAATCATGAAATCAAATAAAGTTATAAACCACAGGGTCAGGAGAGTAAGAGGAGGAGTATAGGAGAGGAAAGAATAATTCGTGACAACAATTTAGTATATACTTCAAAATTTAGTAGTGACAATCTAGTAGTGACAATTTGTTCTAACTATTCTTGAGTAATAAGATTTTTCCGAAACCCTCCTCTTGAAGTTATAACCTGTCCGTTTGGAAAGCTGAGGATGAATGATTCTAATGAGTTCAAAAGCATTTATTATCAAAACTCACTGCAAAAAATGTTACTGAAAATTTTCAATGAAAATTCTAGTGATTTAGGATTATTGTTGTTCATATTTAATAAGGAAACTATTGTAATGTTTTATTATAACGAGTTCGTAAATATAAAGTAAAGATTTTGACGCTGATAGCCTGGAAGGTAAGGGACGAGCGGGAAAACTTTAATTTGTTTCCTCAGCTTCCTCATTTTGATTAGAACTCTGAATTTTTTAGAGCTGCACAACGGAACGCGCTTCACTGAGCTGCTTTCATGAGACCTATGACCCTTGTAAAGTTGCTAATACTATGGTTTGATGTGCTTCAGGAAGGGGAGGCATGTGTCTGTCAGGAAATTACAAGTTTTCATGTCAATGAGAGTTAGTGAGATGCCCCGCCCTAGCACGACGAACAGGGCCGAAAATTTTAAAGAATATAGCTACAGGTCCTCCGAATTTGTACCGTCTGTTTTTTTTTCTTGTTGTAGTTCAAAATTCACAGGCTCTTAAGAAGGTGAAAAATGCCGAGAATGAAACACCTGAGTCACTCACGAGAGAACAAGGCCCTGAGAAATAAAACTTAAGTTTAACGTCGAGACTAATGGAGATACTTCAAGGAATTTATTACTGTCATCTTGGAATGATCTTGCACTTATTATTGTCTCGCGCTGAAGAGATAAGCAACTAAGCTGTCGTAACCAACTAAGCCGTCGTATCAATACGGGAAATTGCTCACACTCTCTCGCAGTGATCTTTGGATGAATCTATGCAATGAAAGGAAGACCTATGCTGTGCGAATGCGAAACAATATGATGATAGGATGAAAAAGATGAACCCCCTTGCCGTAGATCGTAAACGCCGTAAATCAGCGTGTGTTTGGAATGCGGCGCGCATTCTCACTTCATCAGAATTGTTGATGCGTTATTGATATAGCGATCCGGGTGCACAGCTGACCTGAAGAGGACGCAGCACAATATCATGTCAAATGCTTCTATCCTATACCAGCCAGACAAAGCTGGCTGCCTAACCTACCGCGTCCGCTAATGTAGTAAGCTTAGTGGCCCATGTGCATCTTGCCGGTATACGATATGACTCGCGGACACGCGCCGGCAGGTATCGTACGCTTGCTAAATACGACCACTTCGCTCTCTACGGGTGTCCTGCTCAATTGCATCACTGAGTCCAGATCCTATAAGTCCGAAAAGGGTGTGTAGTTGAGAGGATTCAGGATAATAGGAGGTAGGGTAGGGAATGGGGGAGGGGTAGGGATCGCAACAAAAGTTTGAGTGGGAGATTTGTAGAAGCTTTCCTCACGTGCCCTGATCACTGAAGCCAGTCAGGGCATGTGAGCATGGCATGTTTTTTTCGCGCCGCGCCAGTCCCTTTCCCACTACTCACTGATCGCCCGAAGCCCAATCATCAATGGAAAATAGGTCGACGCACGCCAAAACCATCAACCGCTGATACGCCCCGACTGGCTTCAGTAATAACGAATGTACTATGTGAGAAAAGACGAAGGACCCTTTCTCAAGCTACGTGACGAAAATCGCGGGTTTCCGTGGAATCCTGCCACCCATGGAGGATCTCACCAATACCACTGCACCTCTGCGCACTACTGAAAACACGGTGGAAACATCAGGAGCCCTAGTAAAAAGATGATTTCGAAAATAAACATTAAGGGCGCTGCTCTTCTGAATACGTCACATGCTGACAGTGATCTGCACTTTAATTGCATGTGATATCATGTGGCATGGCCGTCACAGCAACCCTGCACTATTCTTAAGAGTAGGATCAGAGCTAATCAGAAATGGCGATTTCTGCGCACTTTGCAGTGGGTTGGTGAAGGTTTTCAGTAGCCTCACGGGCGGCAGCTCATGTGCAAGACCTTAGGTTAGCGAACGATTTATATAAAAGAAATTCAAACTTGGAGAAGCCGCTGGGCTTCAAAAAGGCTGCCTTGCCAGGCATGAACGAGGGAGTACATATGGCCATCACTTGCGGGACGATGTGGCCATTGTTCTAATCCTAGTAGACGAGCCCGGTAGCAAATGCTCGATTACTGGGAAAGAGAACTCTTTTGATCCGACCGCGATACAAATTATTGCTTCTTGGGGAGGAAGTGCCATTTATTACTGCTGGTGCTACATCAGCTAAGGTTCAGATTCTTCTGCGAGTATGTTTAAAAATTTTGAGAAGTTTCCCAATGAATATTTCAAAATTCAGCGCTTGGCCATACACAGGTGGGTCAAATGGAGGAGGATCAGATTTGAAGTAATGTGATGTTCACCTTCTAATGCAATGTTCTAAATGCAGCTTTTACTCATGGGTAATGGATAGTGAAACGCTTGGCAGTAAAGACAGCGCCCGCGATGGACTTTGGCAGGTCTCAGGGGTCAAATTTGTTAGAACAGGTGGCCAATGAAGCACTAATCAAAAAAAAGTAGGAAAAAGGTGTGGAAGAGCGTGAAATAAGACCCTACGAAATTTAAGGCATGTGGACGAGTTTCGCAGACCTTTGGTGAGTTCTCCAATACACGTCGCCGGCTCGGAACTCCAGAAACTTAGCGTTTATCAATGCCAGCAAGCACTGATAACTGTTAACCAGTCGGGGCGGGATTAACAGGGAAGGAGGCGTCAGCTCAGCCTTGTTGACTCCGCCCTCGTCAATCAATACATTTCGAGCCGCAAGAGTGGGATATCCGCTATGGTTGCGAACTCCGCGTTCGTTTTCATTGGAGGGTTTTTTCACTTTGGTTGATCGCGGACGCTGCCTTTAATACGGTGGCGGTTTGTAGCAAAGGGCCACCGTTACCAGACGACGAGGGTTAAGGGTCAAATGTCCCTTTTGTGCCGGAAACTAGGCGTTCCATCCCTTCGGGGTCGGTTATTTGGAACCATACCTGACTGAGAGGTTGCACCCAGACGCCTCGAGTTCGCTAGTCACTGCAATCAGTGTACAGGCAAAAATTGCAACGATTCATGTCACTACGATTCTGAGTAAAATTTCAATGCGTGGCGCGACCTGGAAGGGACTTATCCATGCCAAAAGTTTTACCCGTTAGTATAGGAACGATGGTTCTCCGGAGGCTTCTACTGCAGAGTCCCAGGGGACTGAGTTCGTAGGGATTCCACTCTTTCTTTCTCTGCAGGTCAAATCAGCGGTCAAGATGCATTTAAAAAGCTATACGATTTTGAATGGGAAGAAGGGCACGTGGCCCATCCGAAAGGGGCCGGCCAACGTCGAAAGTTTCGGCTTCTTAGCTCTCACGTATTTAAGCATAGAGTTTACTCGCTAGATCAGTGCTTTATTGGTGGTTATAAGGTGGCTATAAGAGTTCAAAATGGAAGTTTTTCTTCCTTGCCCTAGTTGCAGCGAGAAAGAGCTACGCTTGTCCGCTGCGGATGCCGGGGCGTGTCATGTATGAGGGGTCTGGGTTTCGCACGGTGTCAGCCTATTTTCCACCAATTGTGAACGCTTGGCAGCTTTCACAAGTAGTGAAGAACGAGTTGGCGGAGCGCCAAACCCATGTCTCCTGACAGAAACCACCATCCGCAGCGAACATGACCGTACTTTGGGTTAAGCAAAAAAATTTTTCTTACCCTTGCAAAGACTTCGTTGTTCTCGCGATCACTTTCGCTCGAGCCGTCGAAAGGAATTGTTGCTTTACCGGAATTCGTTGTTCCTTGAAGCGGATAGTCACTGTTCAACGAGCGCACAGATCGACCTAGATTCACGTACATAGTTACATATGTAGTTGTAAAGTGTTGACGTGAAATGCTAAAAAGATGGCCCAGCCGAGGTTCTCAGATAACACCAGAAAAATGCATGTTTAGTTGACACTGCAATGAATACCATGTGATTACTGGACTAATTGAACTCACCCTGATTTGGGGTTTGCCGAGTAACAACGGTATCAGTAGGACGTGCTTTTGTTGGCTTTGATGCCGTGTCCTTATCATAGTAGTCGAAACAGTTCCATCGACCTCGCTTGTATTTGCTTTCGAGTGGGACAATCTGAACTGCCGACAATCAGTGTTGTATGTCACTGAGGCAAAATGACAACTTTGGTGGAACTGATCTCGCTCAGGTATTTTGTTGACGACTGCTGAATTTTATTTGGAATTTGGCATAATACTAGTTAAAGTCATGATCTCTGCGAACGATGGAGTGTGAGGCGGGCTGAGTTGGATCGCAGCCAAATTAGCCCTCCAGCCAATTGCTGCGGACACTTGGATGGCGTCATTGATGGGAAGCCGCCTTGATAGCACATCAGTCCACGCTCCATCACACGCCCTATTGTTTGCTTGAATTATGGCTGTACTAGGTGGCCCACTCAAGGGATTTTGAATTCAACCTCTCCCCACACTTGCCCACATGGTCCATTAACATTGGTTCCCGGGGCATTTCGACTCCCTGAACCTGTAAATGGCACCCCTTTGGAGCGAGAAACGCCTAGTGCTCCGCTGGAGACGGCTGTGTCACAATCCTCTTTTAGCGCCACGCGGAGCGTTTTAAAGGCAGTGGCACGATAAATCCCCCAAGACGACTAGGATCAATACTCCTGGCAGGATAGAATTCCGCGACCCTGGGCAGGCGCTGCATAGCGGTTTCCCCGAGGAAGGTGCCCTTATAAGGGCCCTATCAAGCCACAACTTTACGTCCCAAACGCCCGCCACGCCCGCCCGCCCACAAATGGACGACCGTTCCTGACGCTCGTATTCATTCATTTGCTAAGCAAATTATGAAGCGAAGGGATTGGTATGAATGATGCTGCATGCATACATGGGTACACATATGCAGCCGTATCTTCGGTAGCGGTGATTGGTAAGATGCCTACGGAAAACTCGTCCGAAATCGATTTACAAGTCACTGAGAACGGAGGCTTTTTCTTCGCAGGATTTTGACCGTTTCACTCCGTTCTTTCGCCATTTCCCCACTATACAGCGCCCTACTAGCATTTTAGGCTAAGTAGGAAACCATCGTGCCAACTGCCTTTAAGGTAGACCGAGACAACACTAGTGTTCAGAAAATCAAGTTATCCCTAGAGGCGGACCCTTCGTGACAGACGGATGCGGTACTCATGTGAACAAAGTTTCAGCGAAAGGAATGGGTAGCAATTTCTGTGGCGGAGAAGTTCCGATGAAAACCGAGAAAGCCGAGAGCGAAAACAATCTTGCAAAAGGCGCAGTAGAGGGTGAAAAAATTCAAATGCATGACCAGGATAGAAGGGTATATCCAAGAGTAGCAGTATTGACCTTTGAGTGCCACTGCGCAGAATGAGCCACAATTTTGCCCGCGGGGAGTCTAAGCTTCTTAACGCAGATATCATAACGCCTAGAGCGACGGGGCCTGATGACCGCGCCATAGATCAGCTTATGGGTGACTTGTGGCCCGCCACTGCCTGTGATGCAGCGCCAGGTTTTGCGGCTCCCCAAGTTTTCACCTTCGGTATGATTTCCTTTCACAGCCTTCCTACAGCCTTACCAACTTTTCGGAAATCTTGCAGTCGAGTGGGGGTAAGGGGGGGGGGGCGTAGACATCTCAGATAAACTACCGAAATATTAGTTTTGGCCGCCAAATAAAAGGAGGGATGGGGTATTATAGCGCACCGCAATTTTAGAATGTTTATTTGCGGGCAAATCATCCCCCCCCCCCATCTCACCCTATCCGCCTCACACCACCGTAGTGTTTTGTCACAATGGTGTTGTGCCCTATCACGCGACAATATCCTACCCTAATCAACATCCTACCCCGAGGAATTTTCCATAGAAACCTGCTTAGACATTCAAATTGGGGCAGTGAAGGAAGAATGATGAAAGTTCAGCTTTCGCCGTTGATCAGTCTCTTCTGAGATGTGACGCTCGCTCTACTTCCACTTAGATCGTGGAGGCTTATTGAATGCGATATGGCCCATACAATGACTTGCAGGGGTCAGCCGGTGCACAACTCAGTGTTCCTATCCTCCGAGACGATAGCTGATACCAATTTGTCATCCGCAAAAGTGAAAGCCCTCCTTGGCCTAGATCTAAGCCAATGTAGGACTTGAACGCAGCACCTCCCGCGCCGTAAGCGAGCCTTTGTCACGATCGGGGCACGTCCTATCCTCGGAGAGAAATTTTACAAATTGGGACCCTCTTCCCTCGAAACTTCCTCCTCTAATACAAACCCTTCTCCATTCCCTATGCTTCCTAACATTTTCCTAATTTCTTCCAACTTTCTACCCTTCTCCCAGGTTTCTTTTTGATATTCTCCAGTTTTCCCCTGCTGAACTTGTGAAACGGGAAACCCGAGGACAGTCAACAACTAGAAACATTCTTTCCGAAGGAGAGTACTCCAGCGCCCAAGCACGACCCCCCCCCTCGCTTTGGATCCCTAACGTGCGATGGGCCCTAAGCGCTATCCCTGAGTACTGGGCAATGTGCAAATACTGCGTCAGAACCGCCGTTCAACGATGGCGTCAACCTAAGAGGCCCGAATTTACGCTTAGAACGCGGTATTCTTCTTCGTCGCAATGCCCAACATGTTTTGCCTCCACATTACCCACCTACGCGCCGCTTCTATGCAGAGCCACACCATTTTCCGGTTCAAGGTAGTGGTAGCAAAAAATCTGACAAACATTCACAATACTATACAGTCCACACTAGCGCTACATACCTGTGAAAGCGTTCCATGGATCAAAAAATTAGGCATGAAAGGAATGTTATGGAGGTGCCTCTGATAAGATGAAGTCAAGATCGTAGTCAGGTCCATCGGAGGACAGATGCCATTTCAGTGCGTAGCACGTTTATGTTGTCAAAAGACCGCCCTCCCGGTTGTGAAGTAAGATTGTTTTATGTTATAGTCTGCTTTAAATTTTTTTTCAAAGGATACTAGCTACATGTGTTGGAATTCGGACAATGCGAGCATCAGCTCGAAGAGAGTCGAGCCTATACATCAAATTCAAATGCAATGGACATAAGCTCTAGTGTAAACGAGTAGACTATAAACATGCACGAAAAACTGGATCCCCATTGGTGGTAGCTGACTGCCCCCCTGCTCTGCCCTTGGATTGTAAGCAACGTGAGTCGACGGACTGCGAGAAAACCGAGCGAACAAATCTCTGATTGACTGAAATGAGTACTGATAGTGGTATATATGTTGTCATACTGATATACAGACTACTGAGGTAATGAATGGAAAGCGGAAGTATTCCAGAGTAAAAATTAAAAGACCAGGAATCAGTCACAGTGAAAACCAGTATTGAGCGAACTTTGAAGTAAAGGTCACGGTGTACTCGGTACAAGCACTTTTATCGCAACGGAAGATCTCTGTAAAGCAGTGAAATTGCTTCAAAAGCACATTCCGTGATTGCAAGCTGTGATAAGTGGGGGCTCAAAGATGAAGTTGCAGAGGCCAATCGGCTTAGAAGCAAGGAAGATAGCGGACAAAGCCGTAAAGAACACCCCGAATAAAGTTCATAAAGAGCAAGAGAGCTTAGAAAGACGAGCGGAGCGACAGACATCGTACCACTTATAGTAAGCATAGTATAGTAAGCTAACCAAGTCATCTGCGGGTAGGACAACCAATTGGTGGGTGGAGTTACCAAGGCGAATGGCATTCACGCTCTCGACTCGTCCTCGGCTTCTTTTTGCAGATGAAGGGGCTCACCTATCAGGTGATCGTGGAGTAGGTCCCCAAAAACAGTCCTACTGTGATGCAAAAAACACACACCACAATCACAGTGGTGGAAGAGCATTTGTACTCTTTATCCGTGAGACCCGGTGGGTGTGGCAGCGTACATATTTCGTCTAAACCTGGTGTATGATGCGTTTTCGATATTTCAATTTTAGGATTTTTCTGTTGAGCAAAGACATGGCTACAATTACAGCAAAAAGATACCACCAAAAGCGAGCGGCGTTATTAAGTACGCTTGAAATCTCTGAGTTGCGGTAGGCGTGGCTGCGCACTTCTTAAACGTGGCGGTGGCAGCGCTTTTGGTGAGATATTTCCATTTTGACATAATCGGGGTCATGTCTCCCGTCCAACATTGAACAAGGTGGCAGTTGTCTCCAAACTGAAACAACCTACGAGTAAGCCACTCTGCGCTATATAAATACTGGGTAATTACTGGGCAGGAAGCTGGGGATGATAAATAATGAGTAATTTCTGAGCATGAAGAAGGGGGTGAAGATTGTTGTCTTAGCCTAGTGGTGGGGAGAACCAACTTGGGGGTAATATTTCTGGAGAATTAGCGCACCTAGTCCAGAGTCAAATACATTTCTTCTTATTATTCCTCACTATTCTAGTACTCGACAAACTTGGCAAGGGCTTACAGGGCTTACAGAGGGCTCACAAATTCACCTGCTAGATGTAGATATTGGCAGTTCACAGGACATGACATGTCCACAATAATTCAGATGCAGGTGATATCGTCGCAATCAATCGGGGTGGGGTCAAGAGGCATGGAGTAAGCACAACCGTAGCGTGACCTTCCACTATTTGTATGGTGCCTAAATCGATCGCTAACCGTTCACTATTGGCTGAAAAGGCAACCGAAGGCCTCCCTTTACCCCCTGACATCGACCCGACTGGCTGCGTCGATATTGTTTTTCTGTTTGTTAGCGCCAAAATTCAAATTTATTTTTGTTTTTGTAACTTGTTGCTTGATGTGATCGTTTCACGATGACAATTTGCCCTCCATATTGTGATGAACACAGCCTTTACTATCCAAACAGTAAATATATCCTATGCCAAAACAACCGCAGAGACTCATCCGTCTCACAAATTAATCGCTCAGAACCGTACAAACAAACACTCTGTACCTTTGTACCTTGCTGCACGGGTAATGAATTGATCAGTCACTTTTGCTTCACAGGGTGCACCAGCTGGCATTGATCAGGCCTTAGTTCTTGGGCAAGCGCCATCCATTACTCCCATTCATAATCACAATGACATTCAGCCCTTTGGAATGGACTCACTTGCACAATTCGATCGATTTACGAGTCAGTACTTTTATCCTCCCAGTCAAGGTTGGATTATATTCACTGGCACTGATAGGTTGGTGAGCTCGGTCTCTTTTCAAGGTACAGTCATTATCACAGCAAATGAGAGGGCGTGTGGGGGGCGGGCGTGAATTGGAGCGCAGCCAGAGCGACTTTTCACCAACTGATACCACTCTGAGCTCACAACCTTCTGAAGGAAAGGCTGCCCTGGCTGTGCTCCAAACCACGTGTCCCCACGCCTTCGCGATAGCAGGGATAGTGACTGTAGCTGTCAAAGGCGAATCTCCTTCCTCTTCCCCTTTTTTCCTTCCATCCCTTCACCTTCCTTCTTTCCTCCCTCCCCTCTTTCTTCTCTCTTCCTTATTTCCCTCTCTTCAAAGGGCCAGTCAGTAGATAAGAGAATTTCCCGTGAGCGAGAAACAATGTGATCGTTGCATTTAGCTCCCCCACGGACCAGGCTGATACTAATTCCGAAACCTTTACCTCCCTCCAGTAAATGAGGGAGGAATAAATTGAGTGCGCGGATGAATCGATCACTTGTAAGGTTATTGATGTGGAAGAGTAATCTGTTGTTGTGAAGAACGGGAATCAGTTCCACAAAGATCAAATACCAATGGAATATTAGAATACAATTAATCCTAATCAGTAGACGTAATATAAATGCAAGAGAAGATGGCACCATGCGCCAGTTAGCGCTCATTACAACTATTGTGTATGTAAGTTGTAAATGGTCAAATAATAAATTTAAATGCACATTCCGCCGTTCACGAGTGTCGGGCATCGGGGCCCGAATATTCAGATGCCAGCTGGCGCAAAAAAATTATACTTGAACTGAAGGGAAAACGTGCCAGGCGAAGACGCCCTGAAGAAGTGCTTCAACGTGTTACTGAAGAAGCGAGACACTGCTGCTGGTTGAGAGGCCAGAGAACATGCGAGAGAAAAACGAGCTAGAGGGAGAGAGAGACAAGGGGTTGCTCCAAATCGGAGTGAACACAACACCTCGCACCTGTGTTTGTAGGTCAGAGACCGCTGGCAAATCTCGTCTCCAGATGGGTGGGGCACATTCTATAAATCACCTATGGAAGTTGCAGCACCCTTTTACTATTGAGCCGTAAAAGTGGGCCATCCTCGGAGTTGTGGCCAGAAGTACCTACAATAAAAGGTTGTACCCAAAGGATGAGCGCAGAAGTACCTTTAACAATTCCTATCACCAAGCGTTGACTATATCAAGTTCACTACTACTAATTTCTACTTCGGTAAAGTATCCAAGATACGGAGTGCCATCTTCTCTTTCTCAGGTGCGACGCCAATAAGGCAGTTGAATCGGTGAGTACCACAAAGGCTGTCGAAATCACTGCTAAAATTTTGATTCGTTGTAAACAGCCAGTAAAGCCTCCGTACTAAGCTTAGCGGTTAGTAACTCGGGGAAAAGTGTGTTGTGGTTCCCCTTTACTCCGAAAATCCTTCCCCTGGCTTAAACAAAATCCTCTTCCCCTTGTTTACATGTGTTTTTCCGCACCTTCTAGCACTAAATGTCGTTCAAGATTCTCAAAAACTGAAAAATGGCATAGAAAGGGAGCTCATAGGATTCCGTAGCTTTGGAAAACTTCTTGAGCGGAGTCGAATTCATCATAACCCGACGAACAATTGGACCAAAATGCCTACTTATATTTTACTGGATTGCTGCTCATATATCATTTGGGAACCCGCGCTTTACAAAAACCTCAAGGTAATATTCTATTATACATCTTGGTCCCAGTAAAAAAAGAATAGCCGATAAGTCCGAAATATTTTACAGCAGCTCACGTAGACCCTCCAGGAAGAACACACATATGGGACGATCGCGTGCTGCCGACGCCTCAAAAATAAAGACTGCAGCCTCGACTGGGCCATCTTAATCCTTTGCGCTTACTACCTCAAGGCCCCTGAGTAATTCAAATACGAGTTTCAGCGTATCTTTACGATTGCAGCAGTTGTTGAAACCGCAGTGAGCCCCCCCCCCTAACCCACCAGTCCCACCGGACGGAAGCCCCTATAAAACCTCTGTATATGCTCTTAACTACGTTCGAAAATAGTTTGGTATATCTGCAACAATAAATCATCAGAAGATGAGTCCTAAAGTCCTATTTTCCCATCTAAGCACGCACTAAAACCAGTGCCACCGCAGGCACATACGGCCGTTGGGCGAATTCTTGCAAAATATTACCCACCCTCCAACACCCCCCCCCAAAATTCTTGCTCTGGTACGACCCACTTCCCCATATCCCATCCTACCTACTATCTTCCTAAGCTTTCCCAACTTCCTACGCCTTTTTCGTAGCCTACACCTTTTTCCGGAGTTTCTCCAAAGAAAAGCTGCCTCGAGCACCCGAGCAGGGTGAGGGGAGGGCATGCAGCGCGTTCGCTTACTTGGAACTGGAAACCCGAGAAAAGTCAATACTCGTGAACATTTTTCACGAAAGCGAATACGACCCCCCTCCAAAGACATACCCTCCAACCACGAGGATACCTAACGTATGAAGTGTTCTGACCCCATCAGGTACAACCATTCCCTCATGCCTTCGCAATATTCCCATGTTCCCATGTACTAGCGTAACTCCTCCACCCATACCCCATCCAGACCTAAAGACACATTTTGCGATAAGCCGTGAAGGATATTTCAGAGGCGTGGTGAAAGAAGAGATGTTTATTCTGTGTGTTCTAAACTACTTGTTAAGAAAAAGGCAAAATTGCCGAAAATGTCACGAGTAAGGCCCTGCACGTAAGCTGAAAATAAAGGAGAGCAAAAACAGCGATATAAAAGCAGCTAGAGAACAAACAAACATGAGAAGCAATAGACACTAACGCGGGCAGGGTCACTTGCGCTCAGGAAGAGCTACTTGACGGCTAATGCCGTTTGGACTCCAAGAATTTCGGCACCCAGCCCATTTGTAAATTGCCTAAGTCACCAAATCCGCCAAAAACTTGTATATAGGGGTAGTTTAACATCCTGATTAAGAATATGACATTCACTTTTGTCGCTGGCGTCAAGAGAGGACACTAGGATCACCTCCTAGGCTCAGCCTTAGCAGAGCGCAGATAATCGTAGTGTCATCCATTAGCGCCAGCGACAAGAGCGAATGACATATTCTTAATCAGGATGTTAAACTACCCCTATATACAAATTTTTAGCAGATTTGGTGACTTAGGCAATTTAAAAATGAGCTCGGTGCCGAAATTCTTGGAGTCCAAACGGCATTAGCCTAACTTGAGCAACTCAGGGACCTTTGCGGCCTTCCGCACAATTTTTTGATGGGTAGCACGCCTCCAGAGAAAGAACTCGTCTCAAAACTTTCGAAGAGTTCAGTTCTACCAATTCTCTTTTACTGATCGACAAAATACAATGAAGTAAAGAAGTTGATGATGTACAATGAAGTAAAGAAGTTGATGATGGGCTAATTGCTTGAAGAAGAATTGTTCGGGTCTTCAAAATTGTTCGGGTCTTCACTGATAGGACCAAAATACGAGAATTCGTGTTACTCGGCGTTCAATCGAGCGAAAAAGAAGCAGTCTTTTCGAAACATGATACACACGCTACTTTGCTCCTCTTTTTTCGAGCAAGCAATTTTTTTTCAGTAGCATGCGGAGTCTAACGGACGCCCAGGTTGTAAAATCGATTGCATCATTCTTGTGATTTGTAACCCTTACTACGTGACAAATGAAGTACCTCAAGCTTGTTACATGAATACTAACATTTGAGCTGACTAACTAGGAAAGTCAAAGTGGCCGTTTTCAGGCCAGTTTCTTCGGAAATTATCAGATGTTTTCTTAACGCTGATTTCAAATCGAGTTTCAAAAATTGCAAAGCGATTTTCTGAACAGAATTGTGAAGCTTTTCCCTCTACGTCCAACAAGCTATAAGTCATCTCTGCTAGGCCTAGTTTTTTTGCTTCTCGCTGGACCATAGCAAAAAATGATTGTAACGTCACCGTAACTCATTGCTCACCCTAATTTGCCTTCGGAGAGTTTTCAAGCAGTTACTACAGCATACATGGGGCCCTGTCAGTTAGAAGAAAATTTGGGTGCGCAGGTGCCCTTGGCGCGCAACAAGCGTTTTCGTGCAAGGGGAGCGCAACAATTCGTGTTCAAGGGATCAAACTACCTCTAGCTTCGAGTTTTTGGCCAAATATGGCCCTTTGACCTGACTTCGAGAACTCATAAGTGGCTGACAACGAGAAACTGCAAAACCTCTTTTGTTGTATTAATAATACAAACCGAGAGTAAATGCACAGAAAGCTTGAGGTATACAACACAAAACCATCACTAAGTATCACGCAGGACAAAGCCGCTGTTCATACGCAGAATATTACTCATCCGTAGAATCACCATGCACAACACACACGATATACAAATATTTGCCTTGGGAAAACTGTCACAAAACTGCTTTCAGCTGACTACCCTCGTATCAAGGAATCGCGGATTAATAATCTCCTCACTACATTCGTGTGGTAGTCTGCGGCATCGAACGGTAGTACATACGATTATAGAAGGTTCAAATCGAGACGAAACTGGACTACTTTGAAATGGATCAACCCCACTTCAATATAAAAATTATATCGCAGCTTGTGCACTAAGAAAAGCATTGCAGTCACGGTAGCAATTCGTATTGAATCATGACTTGAAAATCAAAAAATAAAATTCTTATATACATATCACATTATTTCTACCTAAAATGAGGTTCTGAAGTGAACGCACATATAGGCTAAGGGACATTAGGTCGCCCTTCGTCCAGCTGGCAAGCCTGAGCGCAGGTAGGTCTGCGTTAACATAAATGAAAGCACCGAAGCAGTGGTAGAGATGGTAGAAAGAGCACGGGATTGTAGGAGCAAGGGCCTTATGAGCACCCAGTTAAGAATGTTGGAGCTGGAACTTCTAAAACCACCGTGAAACCCGAAAAGAAGACGTGAGAATCGTAGGGAAAGTCATCTGACCAAAGACAGTGTGACAACGGAAGGCGCCATAAAAAGTAAAGAACGGCAGCCACTGATAAGAAGTGTGGACCCTGTGACCGGACGGTTCAACAGTGTAGAAAAGGGAAAGAAACAGTAATCGTCTTCTTTGGACAGGGCCTTCGTGTGAAAAAGCTAGACGCTATTTCGGCGGTATTCAAATAAAATTTCGATCTGTAAAGGATCCACCATACCACTAGTAATGCCGTAATGTCCAGAGATAACAGATGATAATAAAGTAAAATCTTAAGGTTAGAAGTCGGAGATTGGAGAATGTTTCCGGAGATTAAGTGCGCGCGTATATGCGTTGGGAATCCCAGCGAAGGTAAGCGTCTAATTTACGGTAGTTGGAGGGGAGACAGCGGCCCGCAAAGTGGTTGTATCTGCCTCTTAGAAAATGTTTTCGGTTAATGAGAAAGCGGTGGGAATGTATGTAGGATGTTAGAAGAATTCAAAGAGTCTGGAAGAGTGAGGGGGTTGGGAAGGGCGAGGTTGTGCCAGAAGAGGGAACACTGAGGGGGGTCGTATTTTGCGAAGATTTGTCCCAACTACATGAGGTGCCCCAGTGGTCTCTGTGGATAAAGGATACACTGGATGAAAGATCATCTCTCAAGAGGGAGCAGAGAGGAGGGAAACCACGGAACAAATTCATTTCCCAGATGTACTGAACTGAAAGAAGCAGCCTGCAGATCTATCAAAGATCGAAGAACTTCGAGGAACTACCAAGCCGTTCATAACAATCTTGGAGTGCTTCCATCCACTTCAGTGCTTCGGAAATCAGAAGTCGAAAATCGGAACGAGGCCGTTCATCTGCAGGCATTTTGCTCACGTGTTCGTGGTGCTCGTATAGAAACATGTGGACTCGTTTAGCGCAGGCTCATGAAAGCTATGATTTGTCGTATAGATGCCGTTAGAGCGGCGATTTGCTCTTTGAACTTGCTGTCCCCTTAAGCACAGAATTTTCCTTTCAAAGGCATTCGAATAAAACCGTCTCAATAGGACTATTTGGAATTATTTAATGCACTTTTCACGGTAATTGCATGGGCAGAATTACTCGCATAGTAGTGTTTTCCTGACTGGACACTACTCTTTGCTGTCTCACGATTGACGGAGGGGTCCATCAACAAGGAGAAGAGTGGGGACTTGTACAAGTCACTTCGCCCAAACGATAAGCATGGAATGGCAAAATGAGGAAATTTAACACGTTCACTCTTTCCTGCCTCATTTTTTGGAAGTCAAGCAAGTTCCGATTAAAATTCCTCTCCGGGGGTAGGTTTGCCTAAACCTTTGCCCGTCTACCTAATCTGCCCTTTTGAACACGAATAACAGGATATCATATTTGCTTCAAAAAAAATACCAGGCTTCCACGAGAAGAGCGCCATTTCCAAAGGCTAGTTCTGGTGCCCCGTGTCCGTAGCGGGCACTGGGCGTTTTTCGCGCCAAGTGATCACGACATTCGTGGTCGGAGAGTCAAGTTACCCTTAGGGAGAAGGTTCAGGCAAGTTTGATGTCCCGATCAAAGCATTTCACCCCGTGGTAATCATAGCGTAGTGGGTCTAGCTTCAGGGAAGTGGGAGCCGTACTAGTTTTCGGAAT
>MU913480.1:17788-28853 GCA_036418165.1 Cooperia oncophora | reverse complement strand
CCCTTTGTCCAGAATCGGTTCCTCGAGAGAGGAAAAAAAACCTGGACAAAAGGAACGCTGGGTCGCTGCTCTGATCCCATGGATTGAAGTCCGGTCCTGTCAAAAGACGAAATTTGGCTAATATCGCTGCTCCACACAAGGTGGGAATAAAGTGCGTCGCGAAACGTAATTTTTGACACCTTGCCGAAAAGTCTTTAGAGAATAACAGAAGAGCCTTAAGAAATTTCCTTCAATTTCCCTCCAATCAGTGTACTTGGCGTAGAGACCGAAGTTCTGCTACAATCCATTTCGCACTGCGACTGCTGATATCAGAAGAGCATAGACGAAATGGGTAATTGACGTGCACGTAACACACAAAAGCCATTTGGCTTCGAAAAGGGCTGAAAGTAGACACACTGAAGAAATGGCATCCAGTCCTGGTTCACTATTACTATCAGGGCACGTCCTGTCGCTGAGGAAAGTTTTCGGAATCCACGGCCCCCAGCCACTCCGTACCCTACCTATCTCTTTCCAAGATTTTCCCAAATTTTTACCAGCTTTTGCGGAACATACCGAGAACTTCTTTTTTTCACAGAAGTCTGCTGTCGAGTAGGGGATGTATATGAATATATGAAAGAGAAAACCCGTGAAAAAGGATAACCGGGAAAATTTTTCCTAATGTCGCAAATTCCTCTCAAAGGTAGATACCACTCCCCACCCTCTACTGAGAACGAGCAAACGATCCCCCCCCCCGCTGGAAACTCCCCAACGGGCGATGTGGTCTGATTATAATATATCATGAACAGGGAACCTAAATCAATTTTGCATAGTACTGCGCCGGGGTCAAGTGGAAAATAAACAGGTATGCTTACTATTAGACTTGAATCAGGGTTAAAGATATTTTCAGTACCGGCCATTTGACTGGAAAACGCGGACATATTGAACAAACGGCTCGACTAATAGGGCCAGGGCCCGCACTGGCGACGTACGGTTTGCTGATGTACGGGAGATTTGTGCGTCACGGATACACATCAAGTACAAGCATTGAAAATGAATGAAATACCTCCAGCCGAGAAAGTGGCATTTTTGCTCAACTTTTATTATTTGACAAGCGAATGAGTGTCGCCGGAACCCACTGAAATAATTCCCTACTATGGGATTCTCTTGAACTCAAAATTTTGGTATCTTTATAGGGCATTTCGAGAGGTCCTCTAATGCCATCCTGCAAAAAGCTGCCCCTGGATGAATTCCCACCGCTTTGAACAATTGCGGAACTACGGTGAATCTCAGGGCATAAAGCGCGACAATATAAACTCAGCAAGTTGCGCAACTGCAGTGCGTTCCATGTCAACTACAATCTGCCCCACAGCGGGGAGGCGTCCAATGTGAGATCAGGGTTAATGTGGGGGGAGACGAGTGGGCTACCCATTCGAATCCACTTAAAATGAAAGAACAATAGGATAAAGTCTTTGCCGTTAATCAATCCCTTTGTGGGATGCGGCACGCATTCTACTTCCATTCAGAATCGTAGTGGCTTATTGAATGCGATGTGGCCTATACAATGACTTGCGGGGGCCACCCGAAGCCAGTGTTTTATCCTCTGATGTCAGTTTACCGTTTCCGGAGAGCAGAGGGCGGGAGCCTGTCCAGGGTTTGGTCCTCGTACCGTGCGCGTGGTAAGCGTGCCACTTCCACCACACCACCTCCGGTTCGAATAAAAAAAACATAAAAATGCGTGCTTGGGTTCTGGCGCTCTTTCCCACCACTGACTTAACGCCACGAAACCCCGAGCGCCGCGCGCCGAAATTCACTCTCCACTGACGAGCTACGACTGCCAGTTATAACGACTGCAGGTTGAAAGACCTTCTATGAGGATCCTGGAGACGTCGAGGGCTAGCGGTGAAGTGAGCGGAAAAAATCAAGCTACGTGGGACCTCGAGCGTGGAAATTCCGAAGGCTTACACACCACATATGCCTAAAAACTGCAGCGTAAAATAAAATACCGGGTTGTGCAGTGTTTGTCTATCAAAAGTACAAAGCAACGAAGCTGAAGGCTTGTTTTTGTTTAGTGTTACATATGTCTGAGAAAGCCCTCACCCTTGATCCAGATACGCCGACACATTTCAGTTGGAGGACGGTCGCAAACCCCTAGCTTCTTTACTACTTTTTGTGTAGCAGCTTAAGTGGGGCAGTTTGACGAGGACGGGGGGGGGCATTTTGCCTTTTGCTACATCCCATCGGCTTGTCGACCATCTAGAGAGCTTTCGTGAATTTACAAGAGTTGAGAAGTTTGATCACGGGGGCCCGACGAGCTTGCTCTAGCTTCACCAGAGTTTATAGGTTACAGCAGATGAGGCATGTATACCAGAACTAATGAACCATCAAAAGTGCAAAAGTTTTCCCCTTCCAAACCCTTCGCCGAACTGCCCCCCCCCCTCCAAAGTTATTCGTATCTGTGGGGCCTACCCAAGCACTAAAAATGCATCAAAAACATGCATGCGTCAGAAATGATCCCAACTCCCTTCACCTCCCCCCGTCCCCCTCCCCCCTTATCCCCCAATCCCACAATGTGTGTTTAACGTATTGTGTACAGTGTGAGACAAGGGCGTAGCCACATATTTCTCTCTGCAATGTTTCATCTGATTTATGTGGCATTCCTCTAAAGTTTTGAAGTTAATAGAACACGTTTTCAGATAAGCGAGACATATATTTCATCCGAAATTGAAAAGCCAGATGAATTACTGAATACGGATGTGAAAAATGATGGAATGATGTGAAAATATCCGTCGCAGGACGGCATACAAAGTGATAATAGCGTGTGCGATTTGAAAACTGGAGGTTTTCAATAAGGTCTGATACTGTGCACTAAAAAAGGTTTTGTCGAAGTACAAATTGATGACAAAATTTGAATAAGTGGATAGATTGTACCAAAAATGTACGCTCTTACATAGAATGCAGCGAGCTCTTATCAGTTCCCTGATCAAATAGGAAGAGTAGTGTGTTCTCGCTGATAGAGCCGTCAAGACGTCACGAAGGAGCATTTAGCTCGCGCTACCGTTGCAAATGAACGATTAACCTGGTCCATACAGCTGGACAATTCTTGTAGTCAGGCCTCTCTTGAGTTCAGGAGACTAAACCTCAGAACAATACTTTTATAGTCGTCTGGCAGCTTTTCTCAATGATAGCGCTGGAAACATGAATCGAGTCCAATCATACACTATACGGCTCGGTGATTCACAGTCCTGCTCGCAGATGATGGAGCTTGGCAAGGGGGGGGGTCACACGGCGTCACCCCGTTTCCCACTACTCTTACTTGCTCGCTCTCGGTGGAAAACTATCTGGTGCCCTGGCGCCATGCCAAATCCAGCCTCTCCTGAAACAGCGTCCGCAGCGAACAAGGCTGCACTAAGGTGGTCGCTTTTTTCCTAATCTGCTTGCAATAGAATGTGGTGCCAGCAGACGTTCTGTTGTTGGGAGGATTTTCTACGCTGTGCCAGCTCGTTTTGTTCACTCGAAGTCGGTAATGCTTGCTACTGTGGGAAGGATCTCACCATCAGCAGTCTTACGAGCTTGCCATGCTGGTATCGTAAGACCTGAAGCTTTCATGAATTTGAGGAGTCAGAGGTTATAGTGGCCACTGCTCCCTTTGGCTAAGTATCCCCGCATTAGTGTCTGGCTCTTGTCACCCCACTGTGTTGCTGCACTTTCTTATCGAAGTTTTTCTGTTTCTTTTCTGATCTTTGCTGTTGGTAGTCAGAGCGCCGATAACATATCGTTGAATCGTTAACCATATTCTGCTTTTTCCTGTTCGCATAATTATTTATAATCAGATATGTGTGCTGGCCCAAGCGAAATTGACAAATATTCTCGTACTTCTCTAAGGGTTTGCAGCTTAATTAGCAAATCGAACTGGGGGTAATTCGTCAGAGAATGCTCTTTGAAATGACTTTTTCACATCCTTCAACCAAAATCTTTTTTACGCCCTGTACCTGTTTACGATAAGAAAAACTTCAGAGGTATTTCAGAACGACACACAATTGTTTGAAAAAGGATAATGCTTCCGGCGTCGATCAATCCTATTCTGAGATGCACCATTATTTTATTTTCCATAGGTATTATATTATCACATTCGCTCACTGTTCGTAGGCATATTCGAGGCAATATGGCCTGATGTGTGAATTGCGAGGGGTCAGCTCGGAAGGGAGCCGACCAAGGATTTGATCATCGGGTGTGTGTTGACGGGGCAGCTTACCACTACACCATGTACAAAGCGTTCTTTCTATTAGGTTGTCCGGAAAGTTCTTAGCGTTTTGTGCACCTAATCTTTGTACATTCACTGCTGATTAAAAACTCATTCTGCCTTGCTTCTCAGTAGCACATCCTGTAGAGAATTTCTTGCGCTATCTGATGGTATAATTGCCGTTTCACCATTGCTTGATAAACCCTCTTTTTCAAGATTTTTCAAGCATGTGAAAAGAGCACTTCGGACGATTTTTTTCTTCGGCTATAAATTGGGGCAATCCGCAATCGAAACAGCTCAACAAATTAACCAGGTGTGGAGGCCCAATAGTGCTAGAGAAAGCACTGTGCCGCAATGGCTCAACAAATGTCGTTCTGGAAATTTCAGCCTTGAAGGTGAGCCTCATAGCGACATCGACCAAAGCAATTCTGACGAGGATTTTGAGGGGATTTCGGAGGCTGATCTATCCCAAACAGTTCGAGAGATAGCAGAAGAGCTAGGCGTTGCAAATCCACTGTTGCAGATGGTCTGGAACGCATTGGGAAGGTGAAAAAACTCGACAATTGGAGGTGCCCGCACACCAATCGGAGTGAGCCCGGGCCCAGGAATCGCACGATCTCGAGGTTCCTTCTTCACTGCTTTTGCGCAAAAGAATTGACCCGTTTTTGAACGGATTTGTCACCTGTGATGAAAAATGGATCATGTATGATAACAGGAGACGTTCCGGACAGTGGTTGGATTTGGAGGAACCACCGAGGTAATTTTCAAAGCGCCCGAAACCCTATCGCGGAAAAAAAACGTTCTGGTCAGGTTTGGTGTCATGAGCGGCTATGTTTGTAATCCAGTATACATTTTCATCACCTCGCAAGCCAAAGACCATCACAGTCCGAGGCATGGAAACAAAGGCAGATACCCTACTTGTGAACACAAGACAGCGCCAAGATGTACCCGAAAATATTGTCAGCTGCGCCAACACTTATCAAAAAGAAAAGGGGTGCCAGATTCTTTTGGCATGGACAACGCCCCGCCCAGCGTGACGGTTTGCACAAAATCACTACTCCATAAATTGATAACGAATTGGGAGTTGAAGTTCTACCTCACCCACCATATTCTCTAGACCTTTCACCAACCGACTGTCACCTTTTCAGACATTTTCAGAACTTTCCTGCTGAGAAATACTTCATCAAACAGGACCAGGCAAAAAAGACCTTCGCAGATTTCGTGGATTCTCGACCACCCAGTTTTTTCTCTTGATGGGATTTCTCGACTGCTGCCACATTGGCAAAAGTGTGCTGATTCGAATGGTGCTTATTTGGATTAAATCCGATGAGTGTTAAGAAAGTTATGATCGTTTAAAGTTAAACACCCACCGAATATATATGTCTAAGCAACTTTCCGGACAACCTAATAGGTCTGTATAATCCCTGATTTGTGCCGTCGCCACACCGATATGTGCAATTTGGACATTACCTGATATTGATAGCCCCTACATATGTCGATTTGGAACTCGATATCAGTCCATTTAAAGTGTTGTCTTGGATGACGAGACACCAGAATGGGGCAGAATGAGGAAAGCTATGGTGAAAGATAAATAGTCAAACCGGCTGGCAATGAATTTTAATGTGAATCATAAGGTTAGGCTGCGTTCATACTTTGCGGCAGCGTCCATCAGCGACCAATAGCCGTCCAGTCAGTGTTTCCGAGCGTGCATGGCAAGCGTCAGCGATTGAGAAGAGTTAGATATCAAGTAATTAGTGTCTGCCAGGTTGTCTTGCGGGTCTACAAGAAGGTTACCAGCGTCCCCCTCGAAGGCGTAAGGGAAGTAATAGGTACAATCTGCGTGTACGAGCATCTGCGCAGCGCTATACCAGCGTCCACCAACACTGGTGGTAGAGAGTATGCTGCATTGGAGGGTACCGGTGTCGGCTACACTCCTATCGCACTTTACTCTCTGCCAGGGGTCTGTCATCTCCTATCTCCCCATACTCAACCGGTGGTCTGCTACCCTTTTACCGCGTCATTCTTTTACGAGCCAGCAGCCTGCGTACCCCTCTCCTTTCTCCCATGCACTTCTCCATTCCTAGACGCTGTTAGACGCTGGTGGACACTAGCAGACGATGGCAGACGCTAGATCGGAAAATATACTTCCCTAGCCCTCAAGACGCTGGTGGAGGCTGGTAGACTCTGGCAGGGGTTGGTCCGATATCTGTAGTTTTCTCTAACCAGTATGACGCTGCACGACCCGCCCCCTCAGACGCTAGGAACGGTGGTGTATGCTGCCGCAAAGCATGAACGCAGCCTCAAAGATACGAAGGAAACGATGAAAAGGGGTTTCTTATTACTGCTTTCACTGATTGAAATTGCGCTGTAATCAAGTTGCTGAGTTGTAAATGGGACACTTCCTGTCACTGAGGAAAAATTTGCCGAATTCGACCCACCGCCTCGAGATTACCTCATCCTGTTACGAGCTCCCTTTTCGCGGCCCCCTTCCTACCTAGCATCTCTTTGAAATCTTCAACCTTTCACTAGTTTCATGAAATATATAATCTCGTCGAGAGGCAGTGGTATATGTAAAGCATATGATACATAGGCATATGATAGCATATGATAAAAGACGAGAAAAGTCAATCCAGGTCGGCTCCTGCTCAGGCAGTGTAGCCTTCTACCCTTCCGAGGACGCAAATTGGTACCAGATTAATCTGGGAGGATAAACACTGACTTGTACATCGGCTGGCCCCGCAAGTCATTGTATAGGCCACATCGCATTCAATAAGCCACTACGATTCTGAATGGAAGTGGAATGCATGTCGCATCCCGAAAATGGACAAATTAACGTGATTGGAGGCGAACACCCATGCTTTCATTACCCTGTGGCACTGCTTCATGCAAATGCACCAAGTTCACGCACGTGTGTCATAGTCGCAGCCTTTTTCAACGCCCCCCCCCACCTCTTACTCCTCTCTCCACCGTCTCAAGGTCCACGGTTGGACCTTGAGTTCACCCATCCATTACATTATTAACATTATTATTTCTACCATTATGAATGCAAGCAGAAAGCCTGAGGGATCAGGTACAACTCCGGTTTGCCTTCTTCTCTAGTTTGTTTAGCACACTGAAACAGCACAAAAATGAAGAATTCATCTTTATTAGAAGCATCTAAGTAGGTCACTCTTTCAACACCAGCTGAATGTGTGGAGGTGGGGTTGACGAGATTGAGCCATCTGCGTGCTTTTGTTCCTGGAAACGAAAAGAATTGATGAGTTAAGGCCGAGCCGTCGTAGACTCAGGAAAAAAATGAAAAAATCAAACGCGCACATTTGGCTTGAGTTCAGGCGAAGAATAAAGGCCAACATCAGATAGTTGGAATGATTCAATAATCAAAGCACCATTCTTCTCTACGTGTGCTTTGGACTGCGGCTTGACAGGCGTGTTATCCTAAAGTATCCTCAGGTTTTTGAAAGTACGTGAAAAAGTACTGGGACTGGTGGGGAAAACAAGATTCAATGAAGTCTTCGTGAGGCTCTTGTTCTGTTGGAAAAGAATTGCTACGAGCACTGGAGACCATGAAATGGTCACAGAACTGAAACCTTTCTCAAAAGCACTAATTAGTCAAACTATTGAGAAGGTGGAATGGTTAACAGGTTTCCTCTCTGCTCTTCAGACAAATACCATGTGAAGGTTGGCTTACCTCTTTGACGAATTGCGCGCATCGAGGTCCCTTCTCCGTGGGACCACAATACTTGATGAACTCATCACCATTTTTTGTCTGCCTCTTCCACGTTGTCACTCCTGATCCAAGGTTCAACTCAACACGTTCCCCTAACTGTAATTGAACTTTCCTTTATAACACTTTCGGCGACGAGCGGATGGGAGGGGGCATATTGCACATTTGCCACTTCTCATCGATGTGGCGAGCCATCTAGAAAGCCGTTTCATGAGCTCAGAGGGGTGAGCAGATTTGACCACGGTGGCTTCGCCCAGCTTCACAAGAATTCACAAGTTTCACCAGAGTGAGACTTGTAAGCCGGAACTAGAGAAGTAACAAAAGCGCAAAATGCCCTCCATCGCCGAACTGCCTCCCCCATATTCTATCCATCTGTGAATGTTGAAGTAAACCCACCTTTGCTCGTTGGATGGCGATTGCAGCAGAGGTAATGCCGATAGTGGCAATCAGGAGAGCAACTTTGGTCCACATTCCTCAGAAAAGCAATTTCAAGGCCTGAAAAAATATGAGGTCCCCCGCAGTAAGGTGAAGTGAATGGTTGCCATAAGATACGACAAACAAGTGGAATATCGTCGACAGAGGAAACAAATTGAAATTTCTGCCTCTCACGGAACACAATAGGAGATAGTCGTAGTTGGCAGGGGAATCCATGCAACCAGTGAGAGGTCCTGAGAAGTTTAGTGAATGAGGCTAACGTGACTGACCCACGGTGACATGGGTGGTTGTGAATGCGACGGGTATGTGACAAGACAATCAAAAGAGGGCGGTGGGCGTGGCAAGCGACGCCGCATCCGATAGACGAGTTGTTCCGCCTGGCCGTATGAATTGACTGTCGAAGAAACGGAAGAGCCCGAGCCTGTCATGAAACTTGCCTCCGTCCAAATTCGTACGAGTTTCGCATTTTCAGTCAATAAACCGATGCAGGTTAAGAATTTGCTGCGCGTCGCTGCACGACACGCTGATTGCAATAGTGCGACAAGCCACTACTATCTTGCCCGCCTCTCGGATACGACCACTTACTTGCGTGCACTCAGCGGCCACCTATCCTTGAGAGAGCACAATTCCAAACTGGGTGACACTTTTCGGAAAAAAAGAAATAGATATAATTAGTAAATGTTCGATTCTGAACTCTGAACGCGTCGGAGTATGGGTCTGCTTCCAACAAAAGACCGCGCAATCTAGACACGGCTGGAATAGGCAATTCTGCCTATTTTCATGTCTGGCACCACTTCAAGGCCTCGAAAAATTCATGGCTTGCTTGGCTCGACCACACTAACTGATATTCGCATCATACGAGTATTGAGGAGGTGAATCATAGCGTCATTCAGAGCATGCCAACCTTTTACCAGGAACGATTTTTGATCCTTTGGTGAATGCAGAAGTGTAACAATCTTTCCGTTACACTCCTCCATCCACCAAAGTCTTGCGGGTATATTGGAGAGCTACATACAGGTTTGTTACCTGTAAGCTGTTCCAGCGAGAACGATGCAAAAAATCAAGAGTTCTTCTTTCTGCGCTCTGGACTGTACCTCATGGGAAAGAGACATGAGTTATGCATTCCACTGGCATGAGAGGTATGTGTAATGACTTGCGGCCAGAGAGGTATGAGTCAGGAATCTCATTCTTCTGCATTGCTGACTCAAAGTCTCACGTTGAACTTCTGTCCAACTCAGCAACCAATTGGCCTGTCTCGTACTCCTGAGTGCCATTCAATCTGTCGTACATCATTGCCCAGAATTTGATTGTTTTGAACCACTATACAGACACTTTAGCCAAGAGACGTCAAAAACAGGTGGAGTTGGAAACGGGGTGTGCCAGAATACCTAACTGTGAAGAAAAGGCAGGGAAAAGCGTCGAACGCTTCAAATTAGTCCTCTTTATCACAGGCTAAAGGCAATGATGATTCGTGTGAATTTCGGGTGAAAGACCAGAAAGCAGCAACGAGAGAGCGTTGGGGGGGGGGTAAAAAAAATCGAGAAATAATAACGTGGAAGGAGCCATTGACGCCCTGAGAGGTCAGGTAAGCCGTCTTGCGCTTTAAGGCTTGTAGCTTACAATTTACTGGCGCAATTGGTACAAGTGGTCCGCTGCTGTCCACACTGTCTTTCTTTAATCGTCCATTCTTGTGAGCGTCACTTAGGCTCATTCAAGCGCATCAACTTGGGCTTGGGATACTGCCCCTCCTGCGGAAGAAGTGCAAAGCAGAATGTTTCCTTGCTTTCTGATTTGCATAGTATGAAGCGAATGTACAGGTGTGTCAGCCAAAAATTCTTATCAGAGAAGACAATGGCTGAAGGTGCGGTAAACGCGCAGCAACAATTTTAGAAGGAAAAGAATGCAAGTAGAACTGTCAAAGGGTCATAGCTAGAGGGTCGAAAAATCCCCAGAAACACTCTGAGCGACCCAGGAGAGCAAACCGTGAAAAAAGACTGGTTTTTTCCTCTCAAAATCTAAAAGCAGTGAAAAAATTGAAATGAATGTATTCATGTTGTGATGTTTATATGTTGATTTGAGGTTTATGCATAGTGCCCCATAAATATAGCAGAGAAATTCCAATGAAATTCGGTTCGACTTAATTTCGTGGTAAAAGTTTGTTCCATCAAAACCACACCCAACATTTTTGCAAGAACTAGTGCAGCTTCGGAATTATTTAGCGCACTAGCACAACAATACGAACTGGAACAGCTTTTTGAACGATTTCATTGCCTGTTGTGGCGAAATAAACGAAGCAAATGATTGATGAATTTGGGATAATACATTTCAACACATTCTTTTATATGTAACCGCATGCATATTCATGATACACGTGATGATGTTCAATCGGGAATTGACATCCATCCCAAGCAAGGCATTCCACCCTAGGCTACCGTATATCGGTGGAGAGGCTTCTCATCCAAACGACCATGTGAGCGGCATGCGAGAGTACCCATCCACGGACATTCTGTCTTTGCGTTTGTGACTCCTGACGGGTCGTCGTCATCGTCACACGAGCGGCATGTGCACCTTGGAGATCCCGAACTCGGATACATACTTTGAAAGTTTTTTATTTCTATGGCCAGTTTTAGCTGAGGTGCCATAGGGGGCAGAAGTTATTTAGTGTAGGGTTATTGCGTGTGAACCAG
>MU913480.1:0-17251 GCA_036418165.1 Cooperia oncophora | reverse complement strand
TATGTAACCGCATGCATATTCATGATACACGTGATGATGTTCAATCGGGAATTGACATCCATCCCAAGCAAGGCATTCCACCCTAGGCTACCGTATATCGGTGGAGAGGCTTCTCATCCAAACGACCATGTGAGCGGCATGCGAGAGTACCCATCCACGGACATTCTGTCTTTGCGTTTGTGACTCCTGACGGGTCGTCGTCATCGTCACACGAGCGGACATGTGCACCTTGGAGATCCCGAACTCGGATAAATACCTTGAAAGTTTTTTATTTCTATGGCCAGTTTTAGCTGAGGTGCCATAGGGGGCAGAAGTTATTTAGTGTAGGGTTATTGCGTGTGAACCAGGGAGCAGACCTTTAAAGGCATATGGCTATGACAATTTGGTACTCGGCCTAAAATGCTAGCAGGGTGCTATATAGTGGGGAAAATGGCGAAAAACGAAGTGAAACGGTCAAAAACCTGCGAAGAAAAGCCTTCGTTCTTAATGACTCAAAAAGCAAGTTCGGACGAGTTTCCCGCAAGCATCTTGCCAGTAACTGATACGGTCAATCCCTTCACTTCATATTTTACTACGCAAATGAAGCGATACAAACAGACACGTCGTCCACTTGTGGGCGGCGGGTGCACTGGGCGTCCAGGTCGATCTGCTGCAGCTCGATAGGGCATTATAAGGGCACCTTCCCTAAGGCGCCAGACGCGCGGAGATCTGTCCTGCCAGACATACTAATCCTCCTCATCTTTAGGAGTTATCGTGTCAACCGCCTAGTGCTCGATAGGATAAAAGCACGGCTTGTACATAGTCGATCTGCGTAAGCTTAATTGTGTTGGAAAGTCTTGAGGTGAAACGAAATGCATGGCCAACCCAAAAAGGGATTGTTCTATGGTGCATTCGGCTTGCTCGATAGTGTTGTGCTACAGTGCTTCTGTCACGTTATGTTGAGCGAATTCATACTTAATTCTGCCAGCGTTTCAGCATTCCCGTCCTTGTCAAAGGCCTAAACATGGCTCAAAGCGTTGGAACGTTGAAACGTTGGCTTAATGAAGTAACAAGGTTTCGAAATGAGAAAAATTGAACCGTACTTTAGGACCTTCTTGATTGGACAAGATTTCTGAAAGTGTGACCCGGAAATGTTGAAAATTAATAACACAAAAAGGAAGCAGAACTGTATCTGAGAACACAAAACAATTCAGATAAGCTCACAAAATCCTCTCATTCCTTTAATAATAGTGGGCGTAAGGCCAGCTTTATGCTTTTGAATATTTTCTGAACCACCTGGTGAAGTTGGAAATAACAACTTGAAATTTTCCAGGGGAAACCATAAGTACGCGCCTAATGGACTCGTCAAAACGCGAAATAAGATTTTGTTTTGAGGGACCCCCTCTTCGCAGGAATGGGACAAGTTCGCCCGCTCGAGCATTCTCCTATGGAGATTTCGCTCTCCTCTTTAGAGAAAAATATTATGGAAGTACGGCAGTACCTTCACCACGAGAGACCTTCGAATCCCCCTCAGCCCTTATACTTCCTCGCTTGACCGATTTGTGCTTTATTTGAGTACTTTGCAGGACTCGAGTCACAGGTGAGGTGATATTTATGAAAACGAGGAGGACAAGCTAGGGAACAAGAAGTAAAATAAGCTAAAATGGTCACGCGAAATCCTTCTCGATGCAAGAAGGACAACGTCACGGTTCTCCAGAGCCATGGGAGCTACCTTCTCAGGAGTAAGCTTCATTACTCAGGGCTCAAGTGGACGTATAGAAAACGAAGAAATGAGCGGCTATATGTAGTCAAGCAAGTCATCAAAGAAACTATGCAAACATGTTCAAGGATGAAGGCAAATACGCAAAGTGGGAGGTCACGTCTAAAAGAATGACGTCCACATTGTAAGAGACTGGTTTCTTTGATAGTGGGGGCGCAACCAATGCGTCACTCAGTAGTGCAAATGAGAGTTCGCCAGATGCTCCCATCAATCCTTTTCATCTCACCATCACCGAATTGTTCTTTACACTATGACAACACAAACTATGAATCAACGAAGGATGCCAGAGAAACTGTGGAGGACTATTCTTGTGACTGTGGCTCCCTTAACACTTGGGGCATTTTGCTAGCATGCCAGACCATTTTCTAAAGTACTGTATTTTCCTGTGAGGTTACGGGATGGCACGTGTTTCTTCAAGAAATGTGTTCTTTCTTTGGAGGAAAACCTCCAGATTTCCTCTTTCCATTTTTCCCCACCCTACCTATCATATTTACTGCCTACCTAAGCTCTTCCAACGTCCCACAACATTTTTTTAGCAAAGGTTTTCCAGTTCGTTTTTTTCCGCATTGGCACCATTAAGCGGAGGGCAGGGAGGGTACGGGCGTAAAACAAGTGGAACGGAAAAAGCCGAAGAAAAGACAACGAGGAGCACTCTACACGCTCCCCCTTCTAGCGCTCCAAGACTACTCTCTCGCTGGGGATGACCAACGTGCCACGCGCCTCACTCATTCTCTGTCTGACAGTTGTTTCTTCGCACCTTGATATTCCAAACTATAATAAAAAATTGAAAAGGCGAACATTTCTAGTTACTCTTAATGTCAAACGTTCAAGAAAAGTAAGGGCAATCATCTGGGGCCTTCTAGTAAAGAACAGTAGGTCTAGCGCAAAGCTTGCTTCCCCGCCGGCCGCGCAGCAAATTCTGCAGGCCTCCTGTCTGACAGTTGTTTCTTTGCGGCGGATGACCCGTCTGACATTCTTAATCTATCATTGAAGGCCACCCAGCAAAAAATTCAACCTCGTAGAATTGGCAAGGAAATGGAGCTTACGATTTCACAGCTCTACAAGAGTTTGAAGGTCCACAGAAGGGCCATTGAAAACCAGCAGAATGACCACTTTTTGGCTTAGGGTTTGGCAGGGAGGGGATGGGAAAGGGGAAGGGAGTGGGGAATTTTGCAGTTGCGCAAGTTCCTTTCGCTGGTTGATGGTAACTAATATAGAGTGTGGTTAGAATTGCATATTCTTATAAAACGGCGGCGAAATAGCACAGTCCTCACAGAGTGGCCTCGAGAAGCTTCGTTGAGTACTATTGAGTGCCCTACCAAGCCCTGCTGCGCCGCAACACCGCAACACCCTTAGGCTTGTATTCTAGTCTGTGTAGTAGCAAGTGGCACGCTACCGCTTACCACGCGCTTACCACGCGCGTGGTTAAAAGCTCTAACCCTGGATTAGCTTCGGCACAGGCCAACCTAGCTTTCGACTCTATTGGAGGATAGTAAATTGGTACCAGATTCGTCTGGAAGGATAAAAACACTGACTTGCACGTCTGTTGGGCACCGGAAGTCATTACATGGCTCACATCGCATTCAGTAGGCCTTCACGGTTAAGAGTGGAAATAGGACGCCTGTCGTACACCGATCAACAGCGAAAACTTTCTCCTTTGCTATATTCCGCTCCTCACAAAATGGCGAGGAGGTTTGGACTCCCAAAAGGGTCAGTTTGACAGGCTATGGATGACAAAACTGAAACTGTCGGTGTTTGGCTGTCTGCGCGGAAACGTAAACTTGAGTCGACCCTGATTTGCCGACCCCATTTTGTTCAGCTCTTATCTTATCTATATCGAGAATCTCCGGGAAATGGTGCGCGATCAATCTAAACAAACTCTTTTACGTTGACAAGCCATATACGCCGCTCTTTCTTGCTCGTTATTTTCCGTTGAATTCTATCCCTCAAAAGGGTAAGAATTCAAATTGGTTGGAGGGTATGGAGTGTGGAGAGCAAGGCGCTGCGCTAAAGACCTCTGTAGTCTTCACAATAAAATTCTTCACAGTTCGCTACATGGCGAACTTCAAAAAAAGTTTCGCGGCTGTTCTCATCAAATTCTTTTTGAACAACTGAATTGCACTTCGCTGATTCATTTCAGTGTTGGGAACATCTTGTCCGTGAATTGCTAATCACCCCAATCCACGAAAAAGAGGCGTTGGGGTAACTCGCAGCGGCAGGAGTTCCCAAAAACCTGTAGACCTCTTATTGAACAAGTGCTGCTGACGTAGTTTTGCCAGCGTGTTGGTACCTACTTTAGCTAGCGTTCTGATCTACTCTGAATCCACTCTACTTCATACACTCTACATCCGTGGGCTGTGGTAGCCGTGAGTGCGTACTTAATTCCAGCACAGCGTAGGCTGCGTCTATACTTTGCGGCAGCGTCCAGCAGCGACCAGGTGTGGAGAGTATGAGGAAGTAGGAGTAGCAGACTGCTGGTACAGTATGGGAAGTAAGAGTGAGGAGGCAGCGGGATTAGGCGGCGTAAAACTGTAATGTGTGCAACCCCATTGTACTGCTACACAACTGCATTGGTATTATGCCTTCCCAGCCCTACGAGACGCTGATAGTCGCTAGTGGACGCTGGTAGACCCTGTCGTTCGTTGGATCGACATCTTTACTTTCGTATCGTTGATGCTGACGGAAGCTCGAAACGCCGATGGTCGCTGGCGGACGCTGCCGCAAAGTGTGAAGGCAACTTGAGGTGGGTGCTTGTTTTATATTTCAATTTGATACAGTTGTCACATTGCCTTCTGTAAGACAAAAGCATGATCACAAGCAGACATATCCAAAAAAATCACCTTTTCGAAGGGGAAGCCGCCGCCAGCGCAGTGCATTCTAGTGGAGTATGCAGCCACTCCTGCTTCAGGGATGCCTGCATAGTGAAGGTGTCGCTGCACATGGCACTGGAATTCCGTCCAGATTCCTTCTGCTTTTAGTCTATGGAGGAGGAGCGATAAACGGCACATGGTTTTACATCAGGTTTTCCACGTAACGAACCACTGTGAGAAGTAAACTTTGACATAATGAAAGCTTACCTCGCACAGAGCGGCTTGTTACATGGAAAACATGTTGTAAAACACTCCTGGGATGTTTCCCTGTAATCAGGAGCAAGCACTACACCTTGACCTCTCATATTGGCGTCAGCTCGAAGCACTTGCGCGATTTTCATTGTTAAGTTTCTTGTGAACAGGAACTTAGAACTAGTCGCTCTGATGGGAAGTCACCAGCCGTACAGCCCTCCAAAAATGTAGGTAAGGTCCGTGACATATTTTTCATGGTTCGACCTTACAAGTTAGCATTCATGTTGAACATTCTGGTTGTCAAAGGTTCAACGGCTTGATGGATTCTTAATACATAGATGGAGTAGGACAAGTGTCTGATGTACACTTTTAGAGCACTCACTCCCCTCTGACTTCGTGCCAAGATTAGCTTTGATAATAGTCTTTGAACGAAAATGTTTTTTTTTTCATAGCCCGCGTATGCTACAGAAATGGCATGTTTCTTGTGAAGTCCTTGCAACCTTATCGTCATGCCTTAGGGATGCTCACGCTCGCTTATTCTGAAGCTTCATACATGAACGTATTCCTTCTCAAATGCTCGTTGAGTTTTTCTTGGGCGTATCTTTACCGATAGAGTCGCTGATTTGTGACTTGTATTGAAAAAGCTAGAAATTCCTGGTATTTTCATCTGCATACTAGCCATAGACAAATCACAAAACCCTCATTCCAGCTAACTGAAACGGCACTTCATGGAATAGGTAGATGCAGTACTTGCTACATCATAGTACTGAAGACTCGACGACTGTCGGGCCAACCTTATTATTGAGCGTCGCAGCAGCGACAGTTGCATGCTCTGCCTCGTCCACGCCGCAAATGTTGGGGCATTCACAGGTTGGTCGTTGCCATGATCGCAGGTGGATGGTCTTTCGGCTATCAGAATTCTCCCGATCTTCAATGCTCTGTATAGATGGTCTACAATGGGCTCTGCGGATGCAGAACAAAACGTGGGCTCCTTCATGTACAGTCGGAAACAGTTTACCGCCAGTAGATTCCCCTCCTCTTTCCTGGAGTCTTTTTATGTCCACTATCAAAGATTATCGGAAGGTAGCGAGTGGCTTCTCTTTTTACATTATTTATTTATTTACTTATTTGTTCATTTATGCGTAGGTAAAATGCTTCCAAAATTAAAATGAAACAGCGGTCATGTAGATCAACAAGTTTGCTAGGCCAGGACAAAACCGAAACAAATCCCAACTCGCGATTCAATTGTAGACTACAGCCATTTGGGGGTCATAAAGAAGCAAACCAAATTGCGGCACCCTACCAGCAGGGCGCAGCGTCCAGAATTGAAGTAGATTGGCAGGGGAAGAGCCAGCCTATTCGCTAAGGCTGTGAACAAAAAGAAAGAAAGAAAGAAAGAAAGAAAGAAAGAAAGAAAGAAAGAAAGAAAGAAAGAAAGAAAGAAAGAAAGAAAGAAAGAAAGAAAGAAAGAAGAAAGAAAGAAAGAAAGAAAGAAAGAAAGAAAGAAAGAAAGAAGAAAGAAAAGAAAGAAAGAAAGAAAGAAGAAAGAAAGAAAGAAGAAAGAAAGAAAGAAAGAAAGAAAGAAAGAAAGAAAGAAAGAAGAAAGAAAGAAAGAAAGAAAGAAAGAAAGAAAGAAGAAAGAAAGAAAGAAGAAAGAAAGAAAGAAAGAAAGAAAGAAAAAAAGAAAGAAAGAAAGAAAGAAAGAAAGAAAGAAAGAAAGAAAGAAAGAAAGAAAGAAAGAAAGAAAGAAAGAAAGAAAGAAAGAAAGAAAGAAAGAAAGAAAGAAAGAAAGAAAGAAAGAAAGAAAGAAAGAAAGAAAGAAAGAAAGAAAGAAAGAAAGAAAGAAAGAAAGAAAGAAAGAAAGAAAGAAAGAAGAAAGAAAGAAAGAAAGAAAGAAAGAAAGAAAGAAAGAAAGAAAGAAAGAAAGAAAGAAAGAAAGAAAGAAAGAAAGAAAGAAAGAAAGAATGTCTACTGACGGTGAAGGCGCAGTGCCGCGGTTAGCGCGCGAGCATGAGGGATCAAGGTGGGGGTATGCAGCAGGTCAAGAAACGGGTATACCAACAGCCCACATGGAGCCGGCACACTGGTCAGAAGCGGCAGCATCGAGCTGCTAGACCTTGAGCCTGGACCAGAGCTTTACGTATCCAGAGTGGGATCTCTCATTGAGAAAGGAGGGGGTTACTAGGCCAGAGATAACTGGGCAACTCCTACTTGCTTGATCAACTAAGGGAGCAACAATACAACATGCGTTGCGCCGTCCAGGCAAGTGTCAAGGCAACCAGTGAAGCAAAAAACAGTGATATCTGAAGAAAAGTTCTCAAAGGATGTGGGTGCTACGAGACTGAATCTGTTTAAACCTACCAGTGTCTGATAGCCTTTTGAAAAAGAATAAATGCATGAGAATACATCAAGCTGAACACAAGAGAGATATGCATATTGACTCATACCATTCTTTGAAAGGCATTAAAGTCGGCCGCATATTGCACTAGGCGAGGAGCCAAATCTTCAGTGATGCACACAACACGTCAGTGGATGACGTTACTGAAAAAGGCTACTTCTGTCGTTAGGAGATTGAGAATATGACCAAAATTCATCTTGTTTGATCTTCTTTCACGCGAAGCACTGCTGACTGATCCATGTTATTCCAGGTGGGGCGTATCGAGAAATCTAACACGCGATGAAAAGAAAGAGAGAGTATAACATTCAGAGAGAGAGAACATTCCACAACAGAGAGAGTATAACATTTAGCGTCAGAGCACGATACCTGGGCGAACATGAGAATAGCTCAGCTTGAACCCACCTACCAAAAACAGGTCTGAAGAGTGAGTTCTTAATTCGAAGCAATACAGATTCCCTACGAAGGACCCAACCGCAAAACACTAGATCAGCATACACGCCTCCTACACAATTTCGTCGAAAATCAGCGATCAGCAATACACGCCACCTACAGAATTTCGTCGGAAATATCTTCGGGCGCTCTTCGTATCTGGGCAAATCATTTAGATGGATAATGCGGCTATTTCTACCGAAGAAAACGAGTGAAGACCATTTAAGTTACTAACATACTTCTCAATACACGGCCTCTAGATTTTTAAGCAATACTCGATATGGGCCAGTATTACGATCTGTATAGACGAATAAGCACTGGCACATGCGAAGGTTCGTTACGGAAAAGCGCAAATGAGCAGACGAGGGCTCTCTACGGCTTGCCTTATGTGGGAGTAGAACTTCAGCGTTGAATCGAAAAGCACATCAAGATCCATGGCTGACTGAGTCATCATCAATGCCATTGATGTAGTAATCGGCCAGACCAAGATTGCCAATGTGCATAACGGAACTGTTATTCAAATTGAGCGAATCCAGGGCACGCCATTGCGTTGTGATCATTTCCTAAAAAATACGACCCCCCTCCAAGTAAGGGTCTTGATACGACCCCCCCCCCTGTCACGAGGGTAGAAACGAAAAGAAGAGCAAGGATGAAGAAATTGACAATAAAGAGAACTAGGCATTATTGAACTATTCCTACCCCAAGAACTCAAAAAAATTTTCGCTGAAACTTTGTCTATCGATGTTATTCGATGTCCTGATCACGAGTGTGACATCATTTTCCATACCAGCACTATTTAGCGTCTCTACCGTGCAAGGAGTCTCTACCGTGCAAGGAGTCAAGGATAGTCGAATGCAAGCGCCCTTTAACCGCCTGATCGCGTCCGCATCAAGAGAGAGTCCACCACGAAGTAGAATCACAATAAAAGCAACCCTCTTCTTATGGTTAGTACAACACTCCATTCCTTGATTACAAACAAATACCCACTGATTCCGGGCGCATTTCTTAATACTATGCCGGCCACCAGCATACCTAGGAGACCTGGCAGGCGTGTGAAATATCCAACAACAACCCCAAGGGGTACAATAACTAATAATGAATAAATGGATTGGCGTAGCTATTTGACGTCGGAACCGTCGGCGGCTAAGAAAGTGACTTGTTACATCGAAATTTTCTACTTAGCATTGCTAGAGATGAATGCAAAAATAACAAATACAGCGTAAGCACAACAGCTGGAAACCACAACTGAATAGAGAGCCGGCAATTTTCGTCTTCGTGTCTGATTTGGTGATGACCCAGTGGTAATATCACGCCTCCAGTGGTGATTTCCACAGCTCTTCAGTAAAATCCATATCAGGCTACAGTATAGTACTAAGAATGCTAAGTACGAAACATGGTGAAGCTCTAGTGTTGTTGTCAGCTCAAGTTGTCAAAGTGCATTTGCATAGCGATTGCTCGCGGTCAACCGCACGCGAGCAATTCTTTCCGCTATCGGCTGCCAACTTCGAACTTTTTCTTGACATCGAATTTCGTATTTTAAAGGATGAAAACTACTGTTGAAGCCTCGCCATTCAAATTCGTGCCAAAATGCTATTCAGTGATATGGAACGTAGCCACGCACACTTCCTTCGAATTCTCGGGATTTCGGGCTGCTATGTGTACTGTGCTCTGTGTGCATCTCGCTGATGTAGCTAAGGCACTGTTTTGATCTGCCTCCCAAGTCTTGTCTTTTTTACCTATCCTTTCGAAAGTGCTCTTTTTGATCTTTTTGCTTCCTGCTCTTTTTAAGAGGGCAAAAAATTAAATGCGACAGGCGCTCTTGGTACATAACACATAGCCATTTCTACATGATTTGGTGTAGTCGTCCTTGTTTAGACATTCAGGTGTTCCTTCTGATGTACTTCTGGAACTCCTTCTGGAACTCGACCCATTGCCAACGAAACAGCAGTCAGCAGGAAACAAAGATAAGTCGACAGGTTATCGACAATGTCACGCGCGAAATGAAAAGTGAGTAATGAATAAAAGATCAAGACACTATAGAGACATTTAATAAAGAAACCCGACATTTTCGTAAACAATACAATATCGACAACGTAACAAGCGAGATCAGAAAACGAAAGATAAATTAAGAACCAGATTTTATACGCGTTGCGAATTACATGGTTACTTCTTCAGCGACGTGCAGCTAACAGTAGAAGAAAGAATAAATATATGAGAGAGAATAAACAAAGTCGACAGGTTATCGACAATGTGACGAGCGGTACCTCAAAATGAAAAAGATTCGTGAGAGAGCAGCGCATCCTCACGTATGCTGCAACCTTCTTGTTGCTTCTTCAGCATGCAAGTCGAGACCTGCATTCTCAGATGTTGGACTTATCTTCCACTACGTAGTCAAATGTACGCACATGAATGAGAAAAGCCCAACCTCAAACGTGTTGGTAAGGAAATCATCAAGGTCGGAAGGAATGCGTAGCTACCCTCGTTGCAACTGTCTTTTTCTTCGGTGTTTTCTGCTGCGCGTAAAGCTGTACACGTGTTACTTCCTGCGAACGGGAACTCATATTGCAATGACTGTGTTAACGCCAGCGTTTCCTTACGCTATCTGCAATAAAAAATAAAAGTGATGCATCCCAGGTAAGGGGAAAGGTTGATAAAGGAGATTCTTCCGAAGGTGCCATGATCGTATCGAGGAAAATTTACAACGTATATAACAACTTCTGGAGAACATGAAAAAAGGGTCAAAACGAAGAAATGAAAAAAGGGTCAAAACAAAGAAGAGAACAAGTAACGAGTTAGAGAGAAACAGCTGATAAGAACCCAAAAATCCTAGCAAAAACGGCAAAAATCCAACAAAGCGCTAAGCGTGGGGTAGGGTAATTCGATGACTGCGCAAGTGGTGCAAACGCGTTCAAAAGAGGTCTAACGTCTCATTTGCCTATCTCAACAAGGGCAGTCGGTATCGATTATCGATATCGGTAGCGTTTCAAAGTCCGGCATAACATCTGTCTGCTGCATAACTGCTTTACAATCAACTGCGCACGCTGGCGATAGTCTACCATTTCATTGCTTCAGTGGATTGGATAACTTAGCGTACGTTACGCTTACTTAACGGTTACAGTTTTCAATCATGTTCACTCACTAGAGTAGACTGTCGCCTAAACCTGCACCCGGAAAACATGCCGGACGATTTTTGCAGGCACTTCATTGTGAGACCACCCGTCCCTTTAACTTCATCTGAACTAGGATCCTACTATATATAATCCGCTAAGTGTCTGGTTGGGTGTGAGTGTGTGTAATTGTGTGGTGTGGCTTTGACCGGATGATTCATAACTGTTCTTCAAATGCGATTACTCAAACTTTAAGTGATGTAGGGTCGGGCAGGAACACTGCTGGTGGGTGGCAGGAAGTGATAACAGTTGATAAGATACCATACCGGGGCTTAGAAGGGGAGGGTCACCAACTCCATAGCGCGGGCCACAGCAGCGATGGGGCGTTGGTTTCAAGAGGTAAGATAGGGTGCAGGATGGGAACATTATTGGTGGGTGACAGGCCATGATAACAGCTGATAAGATACCACAAGGGGCTTAGAGCAAGAGGCCACCAAACTTCATGAGCGCTGTTCACAGCGCCGGGCGTAGAGCTTTGCTTCCCAGAGGAGTGATGTAGGCGGGCAGGGATTAGAGATCATGTGTTCATGAGTGCAGGAAAGTGATAACAGCATGATAAGAAAGATAAAGGGGGGCTTCAGAGAGGAGGGTCACCAACGCTTTAATGAGCGACCAAACCTGACGGTACGAACGTTCCAATGAAGGTAGAATAGAGAGAGGACTGTGGAACTTTGTCGGTGGGTGCCGGACGGTGCATAACGAGTCTGATCGGCTGATAAGATAACATAGTTGGAGAGGAAGCCTTAAAAATTCATAACAGGAATTGTGGTAACACGGGATCTGCTTCTAGCACGTAACTCGGGAATTGGTTTTACGAGACAAGTTGTGTGAACTAGATTTTGTAGCCCAGAATCAATGGGCAAAGCCGTGGTGAGTTGAGATGTTTTATTCTTCAGCGATGTAGTTGGAACGACCGCTAAATCCACGATTTCGACAAAAAGTAATAGCTCAAATTGTTCACCATTGAGGAATTATATGTATGCAGATATATGAAAGCTGCTCAGTGGAAGAAAACTAGAGTAGTATTTCACTCGGATTCTGATATTGTTACCATCGAATCTCTTTCAACCGCTAGGCTGTCCTATTTCCAAACAAATGGTGGGTGTTCTCAGATTTTGATAAGCAGCCGACACTGGCAAATGTTCATTAAAAAAGAGAAATGCAATACAATCGGCCGTATTTCGAACATGGGAATTCAAGCCAAGTGTTAGTGGGCAACACAGTAATCCCGACAGTGACCAGTACCATATTAACCATGCGCGCAGTAGTGCGCGACAGCCAAACTGGTACTCCAATAAGAGCGGTTTTGCGAGATTATCGCTTTTTATGCGTGGTCATCGTATTTTCGAAATCTGCTCCTGCTCCCATTAGGATACACATGAAACCTGAGGTGCAACCGGAAACTTGAGCACAGCATCTGCACCTTCTGTTTTCAGGGACCACATCCCATCGGGCGTAACTACCATTTGTATCAGGTCCATCTCCATTCAAAAGTGCCTGAACATACAGGGAAAGTGGCAGAAAACAAGGGATTAGGCAGTGGACTTCCTGTATCCATTTGTAAGCGAGTAACTTTTTAGCTATGTATCTCTGTGAAATTTGAGCACATAACCCACTGAGAAGTTTCAAAGAAACTGAAAAGAAGCCTGAGTGGTGAAAATCAGCGCCGGAAATTCAAATCAGGCGTCACAGGTGGGAAGTGCTCTGCTCAAATTTGACTTGCGCCGGACCATTAGTTGTCTATAATGGCGTCGAAACTACAAGTGGAGGTTGATTCAGGAGCCCGAAGAAGGAAGAAAGGAAAAACTGTTGCCGTAGATGGTCCCATAACGTTCATCCTGCACAAGAAAAAAGGGTGGATGAAGTCAAGCACTGAATGCCTGATCACAGATCCGGGACCTTTGACAAGCTTGCCCGCGAGACTAACACTCTTGCTGCAACCGCTGCCCGAGTTATTATGTCCGATAAAATGAGGATGGTCAAGAGGTGTGTGTGGTACCTAATTTTCTTGTAGAAGCACGATCGAAGTACCGATTCCATGCCTCTAGCAGCATGGTGTCACTCAACACTGTGAAAACGCACCCCGGACCTAGATGAACTATGGGTGGTTTTACTACCACTACCTCGAGCCGAAACTCACAATCGTTAATTTATGATTAGAAGCCGCCCGAGTTCTACCATGAGGGGTTACGTGAGCGCAAGCGGATGACCATCATAGCGGAGGATTCCCGCACTGTGGCTTTAGGCTGCTCTATAAGGAGAATAAAATTGTCGCTGTCGGTGCACATTGTCTGTTCCTCGGCAATCAGATCGACAAATGGATGCCACCGTTGCTCGTCTAAGTGCCAGACTCCGAATAACTGTATTGTAGGGCAGTCGTGGGACACAAACAATACTGAGTCCTGGGTTCTATCGACCCATTCCCCCAATATAGAGCCTTTTCGTATTCCAACATTCCAACTGTTCTGGCTGTCGTACGGGTACTCTCCGACGGCCGAACGCTATAAGTTTTGTTCATTTGCCGAAATCCGGCAGCACAGCAATTTACATCGCGCTTTGTTGAGAAACCGGGGATTTCTAAAAGGTCAAAACGCTGTATCGTCCACGAGCCCTGAGAGCAGGTCATCCGTGGAGAAGAGATCTACTCAACTCGAAGCCAAAATATTACTTTTCTATCTGTTTTCTCTTCGTTTTATATGACTTAACAGGCGTGAGAACGATTGTGATGGCGGAGGTGGTGTAGTGACAAGTGGCGCGCTCACCACTCGCGCGGTCCTGGGTTCGAATCCCAGGTCGACACCCGCCCAGGCCAACCAAGCCTTCTACCCTCCGGGGACGGTAAATTGGTACCAGATTCGTCTGGGAGGAGGAAACACTGACTTGTACATCGGCTGGCCCCGCAAGTCATTGTATAGGCCACATCGCATTTTCAAAAAAGCCACCACGATTCTGAGTGGAAGTAGAATGCGTGCCGCATCCCACAAAGGGATTGATTGACGGCGAAGACTTTATCCTTTATCCTTTACCCTTTTATATGAATAAGATCGGCGGCACTTTCGAATTGGATGACCTAATAGAAGTTCTGCCACTCAGCGTTGAATAAGATATGTACAACTATACTTTTGTTATGCTGCGCATCAATATCCATAAGATGATGGCCGTTTGCGGGCAAAAAAATTTCTGTTCAGCATATGTATTTGGATACAATTTTGACTCCCTCAATTCTAGAGTCCTCTCAAGGGAGAAACTGTTGATTCAGAAGAATAACAACATGAATCTGTGAATCTAGATTCATACTGCAATTCTTTACCACATTGGTGAAAATTGCTGCAAAAAAATACAACCACAAGCTTTCAAGTGCAGCTGGAATGGAGAAGAGCACTGCTGCATGGAAACGTGAGTTAGCTCCCTCAGAATTATTATCAGACGTTTATGCTTGGAATCAGCCTTCATATAGTAAACAACATAAAAAAGCTCTCACTTGTGTTATCCCACCCCTTCTGAAGGCGAACGAGAGCAGCTTGAGTACAGACATGACTGCTGGAGCCATTCTTACTCACGCGGGATCTGCGAAACCCGCCACACAGCCAAGAGAAGTAGGCACTTAGCAAAGTATGGAGTGCGGACCTCACTATTGTGCGTGCGCGCGCTGTGAGCGGTCGTGTGCTCCTCTGTCCTGTCTTATCACCTTATTTTCCTTCTCTGGTAGTCTTCCCTCATTAATTCTGCCAACCAATATCTTCACTGTCTTATTAGAAAACTTGCGAGTGATCACTTAAATTTCGAGTTAGCCAATTTCTGTCTTTTTTTCTACTTTGTTTGTTTGCTTGCTTCTCTTGCGCCCACTGAACCTGGTAATCAATATTCAATATTCTTGATTGGGTGATCAAGGACCTATCGACACGCAGCATCTACCACAGGTAACCTTTATTTCTCGTTTTTCTTTTTCTTTCTTCCAGCGACTTTCTATTCGTTTTTTTATTTCGTCGCTGTATAGTTTCTCAGCTTTCTCCTAGGGTGTTCCTTGCACTGCTACCTAATCAGGTAATCAATTTTCTTGATTGGGTAGGTCAAATCTTTTCCCTCTCGCACCTACTTGCATTTGCGGTGGTTCTTTGGCAATTGATTTTTCTACTCTGCGGCACTGTGCTGCCCCAAAACTATACCATGGTTGAAACGCGAAATAGCAGAGTAAAAGTAAAAGTTTCTTCCAACAGCCAATCGCTGAATGTTTTGAGGACTGATTCGAGAAGTGAGACTCCTGCGCTAACCGAACCATCGGTTAGGGCAGAAGTTGATTATTCCAAAATGACTGCCAATGAAGTTCTGAAACTTATAATAGAACGCAATAAAGACCCTATCATAAGTCACATGCTCGTAGCACTGAGCGAGAAAATACCCAGGGAATTTGCAGATTATTTGGAGAGTGAAAAACGTGCCCGTAGTATCGTCATAGCCGGTATTGCTGAATCATCTGCTAACATTTCCCCCTCGGAGCGCCAGAGTGAATTAGAAACTAAGGTTTCTGGTGTGCTTGACGTACTCCAGGTTGAATGTAGGGCATCTGAGATCTTCCGAATTGGTAAACCTAATCCCTCTCGACCCCGATTAGTGAAAGTCGTCCTCCCCTCTACTGTACATTGGCGTAAGGCGCTAGCTAACGCCCGATTGCTTCGAAATGCTGGTTTTGATAAGATTTTTGTTAGGAAAAGTATGACTGAGGAGGAAAGAAAGCATGATTTTGAACTGAGACAGCTTGCAAAAGAGAGAAATAAAGGTAAGAAAAATCGTGAATGGGTTGTTTACCGTGGTGAACTCAGACACATCTCTGATTTCACCACGCACACAACCTCGGGAAACGTGTGAGTGAGCACGGTTCTGCAAGTTATCTCTAATTTATTTTTAATTTTTTCATTTGCGGCCATTACGGGCACTTAGCAACTAAAACAGTCCATGTTTATCAAAATAGACAGCAACATTCTGTAGAACCAAGGAAATAGTAAAAAAAAAGAAGAAAAGGGAAAAATAGAGGGAGGCACAGAAAAACCACTTTAAACTAAGTGAACTCAAAACCATTAACAGAGAAAAGACCACGAACTTGGATGACTGTTTAAAATGAAACAGTAGTACGCATTGCTGTTCTGGAAATGACGCAATAAAGAGACCTCCTTAGCAGGACTCCGACCTGACTAATAAAAGTAAGGAACAATAGTGCGTTTTTATGAGTGTTATGATGCCCCCGCCGAGACAGCGACGAGCACGATCCCGCCGGAGTCCAGGCCGCCATGGCTTCTCGGCGCGTGGTCATAGGGGCTTACCGTAACTTCGAGACACGGGTATGCCGACTACCCTCGTGGAAACGGTAGGCTAGGAAAGTGCCACTACGGACAGGGTGTGTGCACCAGTAGCTCGTAACACAATAAAACAAAAAAAAAGAACGAAAAGAACGGAGCCCCTGGCACAAGGACCTTCGATAAAACAGTCATAGGTCCAGTGAACTATCCAAATACGTGGACTGCTTTAACAAGCCAATCGCGGAACCGCACTTATCAAACAGTGTACAAATCATATATCAGGCATCATCAGAACGGAGGCCAAGTCTACTTTTCGCAGTCTGGCCCGAAAGGATTGCGTGGTAGGAGCATCGAGAACATTCCTCGGTAGTAATTCCAGCCATTTAGCACCACGGAAGAGATCACACGCTCTTGCGCTATCCTACACGAGCTGCTCGTGCCAAAGTCGGCCAAGTGTTAATCGAGACCTAGCTCCTGGACCGACGGGCAGGGCTGAAAGTCCAGTAAGCTACTCTAGACAATTATTCAATTCACCTTTTAGCAGTTTGAACAGAATACCAGTCGGCAGATCAACACGTACGGTAACGACCAAGATTATCTAGTTTATGAAGTCTTCAGGCACTTTCTTTATAGGAAGGAGCGGCATGCTACTCGAAGAAGACGAAGATAGACCACATCTATGAAAAAGTATCCTAGTGAAGATGTGCTGTACCTTTTCTATTCTCATCAGTCCCTTTCTAGTGCAGGGGCTCCAGATTTGGGACCCATACTCTAGAATCGGTCTAACGTAGGTCCTATAAAGGCTTAATAGGATGCGAGCGTCACTATCTTTAACACTTCTACATATCATAAAAAGTACAGATAGGGCTTTATGAACTATTACATTTATGTGTGTCTTGAAGTTCAAACCTTTGCTTAGATGAATACCCAGATCGCGTACTTCATCAACAGTTGCTAGTATGGTTTCGTTAAACCTGTACTCAATGGGTGTAGCCGATCCAAGATGGAGTACAAAGGTCTTGGTAAGGTTGACAGGCAATCCCCAGTTCTTGGCCCATTCCATCATCTTCACGACGGCTTTGGAAAGCGCATCATGGATGACAGCTCTATTCTCACTTGTGTAGACTCCATAAATTTTTTAT
>MU913478.1:6056-20002 GCA_036418165.1 Cooperia oncophora | reverse complement strand
TTCAAACGAACTGGAAATGATATCGCACCGGAGAGTTTTTCGCGTCCTTCGAAACTGTCGCAACAAAAACAAACGGGGCATTTTTTAAATAGCGGGCCTACGGAAAAAGTGTATTGCTTTTAAAGAGGTGGTTACGGGGCTCTTGTCAACCAGACGTGCTCTCGCTTCGAGGGTCCAGGGAATTTTGTTGAGGCATCTAATAGAAGACTTCGAGGGAGTAGGTAAAGAGGAGGGATCAGAGAAGAGAGGAAGGAAAAGAAGGAAGAAAAAGGAAAGAGAAGAAAGGTTTCCCGGTTGACAGATGCCCTGAGACGCAAATGTCGTGCTTTCTACGCAACTACACTGCGGGACTTGTGGTATTTTTACGCAAGGTCTGTCGTCGTCGATGACCTCCCGCCTTTGTCACTGTAAGTGTCGAGCTCCTCTCTCGTGAGTTGACTCTCGTGGAGGCGGAGCAGAACTGTATATGTGTTTGTGTGTGCATTCTACTTGCAAGGGCGTAGGGAACAGTCCTCCCTCGCCCGATACTCTCCTCATCTCTCTTCATCATTCATATCCAGAATGAATCTCACCACTGAACCTGTGTCTTATTGTGTAAACGGGTCAGACCCAGCCTTCCGCACCCTACCTAATTATCTGGTGCATCGGTTGGCCTGCCACGCGGGCGGCCCAGCGTACAAAAATCATAGCTATTTGCTGCAACAGGGAGGAGGTTCCACTAACTCTGTTTTGGCGTTGATTCATTATTCTCTTGTATACTCAATTTGTTGTTCCTTTCTTTTTATGTCCCTATGTGGGAACTATTCACGCGGATGCCTATGTCTTGTCTCTTTCTGACCCACTAGAATGTGCCGTTGACGTACAAGAAACCTTTGGCTGGGGTTGTTTTGTAGTTCTATGTAACGCGCCGTGTAAATAGATTTGATTTTGCACTATTTGAAAGAAGTTCCTGAGTCCTTTCCGTAGCTTTTTGATTTGTCAAGGAAGCATGTCCATAGATTAGAGGGGGAGAAAAGTTACAGGAAAATGATATGGTTAGCTAACCCAATAGTATTCATCTTGGAAGGTCGCATTTTTCGTCCTGTCAGTTAGACATATCTAGAGGCTGGTTTGAAATGGCTCTACTCTAACTTCATCGAAGTATCGTTCTCCTTGGTTTGCACTCATGAATTCACAATTTTGTTCATTAATAGTTTTCAAAGATTAGGTATCTTCTTCAAAGGGAGTTTTCGAAAACTTACCTGCGAACTTCTTTTTATATAGTGAAGTCTCGCTGTGACGTATGGAAAGTGATCAAGAGGTCCAACTTTTTTCCCCACATTTTGAGATTATAGTTCAATCAATCGAATGATGGGAAAGTCAGTGGAGTTCCCCCATTCAACAGAGAAACAGCTTCCGAAATTCGTCACCGTTGTTGTGACCGTCGCCGTTCCCCCAAAAACGGCTCAGTCATTTTTCAGTCGACTAACTTCGCCTATAGTTTGGTGCTTTTCTGCGCTCCTTCTGATTGGTGCTTTGGTCTTGCTTCCTCGCCAGATCTAGAGTTGGGCACTATCGTTCAACGACAGCGACCCATTCGGTTTCACCTTTAGCATGCCTGCAGCTTGACTCCATTTGATTACTCTGCTTCTTGTAACGTATCATTTTCTATGGCTGTCTCTGTCCTTCTGATTTCTTGCGTCTTTTTTATACCTACTTTTACTATCTGTTCACCCCTCACTTTCACTGTGTTTTACCATAGTCTGCCATTTCTGTACTTTTGTATCCCTTGCTAATTTGCTCTGAGGCTGCTGATCATTTTCATGGATGCCCTGCCTTTACTCATAAATAAATCATCTTTTTACAAGAACAGCGACAAACCGGAAGTAGCCTGGACTTTTTCATGTCTTGCCGTCTTGGGACATAAACCTCTTTAATCGCTCTTGCCTCTTTTTCATTTAGGCTCGCTCTCGCTTTTAAAGGCAGTTTTCGCTCTCGAGTTGTGGCTTGCTTTTTTTTCTGGTCGATTTTCTCTTTGCTCTTTGTTAAGACTTTCCGTCCACTGGTTTTGTGTTCCACCGTCATCTAGAACGAGTAGATCCCTTGCGCTAGTAAAAGTTACCGATTAGACTGGTTTGGAAAAAAAAGTTTTGCGATGCTTCAACCAACATTTCGGACCAAATTTTCTTTTACTAGTGTCACCCCCAGTCTTTAAGGTAATCACCATTAACGACTAGCTTAAGTGCCCACTTTTCGCGCATCTTCTCGATTCCTTTCTCGTAGAACTACCTCAACTACGATGAAAGGAAGAGGTGAACCTAATTCTCGAGTATACGTTGATTTTTGAAATTTTTGCTTTCTAAAGGATTGCTTTCCAAAGGATGGAATAGGGACCAAAGTAGTGAGATTCTGCTGAATTCGGTGAATAAGCTGGATACGGTGGCTTCTCTGATCGAGATCCATACTCTTCCGGATGGCTTGCCACATTCCATCTTTGCATTGCCGAGGAGTTGAGAGGAATCGAGTGTTTCTGAATGAAATCAAGCGTGACGTCATCATGTTTCAAAGTTGTTTAGAGTAGTGGTGTCACTGTTGCCTAAAAATACAGCGATATCGCTTTGAAGTCCCTTCTAATGCAGTATAATCTTTCCTCCATGCACATCTGCTTCTGAATAAGCAGGCGACTTTACCCTTGAGCGTTCTGTTAAGTTTATGTATTACATGGATAACGCAAGGAACCCGGCTCTCGTTACTAACTACAAAGTTTCACAAAATGTCCTTCCATTGTGTTCAAAGAAGAGGAAGCCCTGCACGACCACTTGGCGCGCTCTGTGAGACTGGTGGAACTGACGTGGTATCCTTCGCAGAATATTTTTCAGATAACTAATGGTAAGATCGAGAGAAACATGATAGTTGGCGCTTAGGTGCATCCAAGAGATGCTGCCAACTTATTGGTGGTTACGTTCGGCTGCGCCTACGTTGCCTTGGGACAGGTTACCTAATGCAGGGACACTGTGACATGGCAAGCCATCCTATGAGGACAATGCAGGTGTTAACTTCCTCGAGTGCGACAAAGTGGCGTACAGGAACTCATGTAAAATAGGTCAGGAAATACCTGGACCTTTTGAGCTTGAAAGCTCTCACGAGGCCATAACATGCCATCTAAAAAACTTCAGAGTACCCTCTGATTCAATGAGGCATGGAGACGTTTAGAATTAATTTTTCTAGAACAATTAAAAGTTTTGCGGGAGTTCTTTACCCAACCTCATGAATGACAACATCTACTTCCATGTATCCTCATACTGTATCTGGAATGTTGTCGTTACAATTTACAGGAGATAGAGCAATTCTATCAGCATGTTCGTTCGCTTTCAAACCGATTAAATACATGGGAGTGTTTGCCACGCTGCAGATCGATACAAGTTGATGAATGCCGACTAGCGCTAAAACAGCACTTCATCCTCGAAATTCCAAATGAAGTTTTCGTTCTTCATTAGACACACTATTTTGGTATTGACTATGCGTTCTTGGAAATCAGTTGTTCGCCAGTAACGACCTGTCTTCAGCGGATCGAGGGGAGAAGAAATAGCAAGGAAGCTGTGTGCACTGGAAGCGTTAGTGTCAAACGAGATCGCATTGTTGGGGTTCAGTAATGTTCCAACCGGCGCTTAGCCCTACTGTTAACAGTCACGGTGCCTGTTCCCCGTCTGTGTGCTATCGATTCTTGTTGAATGCAGGCTATTCACATGCATGGTCATAAAAGTTTTGAATAGTCGACCGTGCCATGGCTGGACTGCGGAGGCACTCTTTTCTAGCGTTTCTCCCCTTAATCGTTTATTTTCGTAGGCTTCATATCGATGCAGGGAACAGCCATTGATAAAGGAAAGGGTGGGCGGGAGAACATAATATGAGCAAAGTGCTGTGTTCCCATATCCACACGGATAGGCAAGGAATACTTCAGAGTCGTTCATGTCTGAGAGTGAAATCCAAGGCTAAGCATTAATAATGACTGCATGGCCCCGTGCTGTGGACTCTTGGCGTGTTCACTCCCCTTCAAACCTTAGCATTTTTTAGAAAAAACGTTTCTTCTTATTGCTTCGCTCACCGATAAGGTGATTTCTGCCCTTTATATATTTTTGCCGTGTTTTCTATGTGGACTTTGAGAACACAGCGTTTTGCTCATACTGTTGATCCGAATATTATTTTTTTGCGCATATTAATGCATGATATTAGGTTGTTCGGAAAAGAATGCGCGTTGACTTTGTCTATTTATTTCTCTTCTACTATAGGAGATTTTTCAAAACAGTTTTGTCCATTAGAGAGAGGTTTTTATTGCGCATCTTTTGATATATTTTTTCTATGTCTACCTTGTTTTTTTAGAGAAAAAAAAAGTTTAGAAAATGCTCGACCAAAAATTTCGAATGCGAGCTTGTACAGTCGTGATCCCTCAGACTGGCCATCCGTAATTGCGTACTTCACTGGGACGCGACGGCGGCTGCAGTAGGAGTGGCGATCGATGCTGCATGATCAGCTGATTTTTTTTTTCTATTTTGCCTGTTATTCTGCTAATTAGAAGGAAAAGTAAGTTCATATTATGCTAACTAGAAGGAAAAGTGAGTTCATATTATTTACTCTAATTTAAGGTTTTATTGTATATTTTGCTTTCAGTCGCTATTTGACTGCAGTGACGGTGTTTTTACCCACTTTTTGATTTTGTTTAGGTTTTTTTTGTACTAATGAGGACACATAACGACACTGCCATGGAGAACAGTCCAACATTCAAAGCACAAACAAAAAAAAACCTAAACAAAATCAAAAAAAGTGGGTAAAAACACCGTCACTGCAGTCAAATAGCGACTGAAAGCAAAATATACAATAAAACCTCAAATTAGAGTAAATAATATGAACTCACTTTTCCTTCTAGTTAGCAGAATAACAGGCAAAATAGAAAAATTAATCGCTGAAATCAGGTGATCATGCAGCATCGATCGCCACTCCTACTGCAGCCGCCGTCGCGTCCCAGTGAAGTACGCAATTACGGATGGCCAGTCTGAGGGATCACGACTGTATGTGGTAAGATTTCAAGCAAGTCCTAACGACGCACTTGGGTGGACCTAATGACCCACTCGGCTCACAGGGGCAGCGGGCGGACCTAGCGACACACTCGGCGAGAAAACTGGCAAAAAGAGGCTCTTTTGACCTACATTTCCTCTCCGGCGGACCTAACGACACACCCGAGGGGAAAAGTAGTGAAAGAGGCTCTTTTGGCGAAGTTTTTGCGTACAGTTGGCAACAAGTCATTGCTAGTAATGGAGATTATCTTTTAGATTGACCTTGTTTAATTTCGTTTTTATAATAAAAATTTTTTACACTCAAACGCGCATTCCTTTCCGAACAACCTAATAAATAAATAAATAAATGAATAAATAAATTAATATGATGTCCCATGCATGCTGCGTTTAATTTATTCATTGTATGAGTCGCGCGACTGGTGGAGGCACGGAAGGCGAATTCTTTTTTGAGATACTTGGGGAATATGGGGAAAAGGGCTCGGGAGATGTCGCATCCGGTTTGGCACGATGAGGCGCTCGACTGGATAGGTTATAAATGAAGAAATTAGAGCCATTTGAAGGTACTTGAAGATTACAAAATATTCGGAGCGCCAGCCTAAGCAGACGCGGTTTCTTCACAACGAAGTTGTGTGGTTAGGCAGTAAGGACAGACTGTAGATAGCCTTTTTTGCAACCGTATCATTGAGTCTTGATACGTCATAAAACCACCCTCAAATTTTTTTGGGTTTGAGTTCTAGACTGATTTTTTTATTCCATTCTAAGATTCGCGTTTATTTGGTTGTTGCTCTGTTTCTCGACTGTGACTCCGAGCAAAGTTTGACAAATGGAAGACCTCCAGGGGCTTATCAAGGGTTAAAGGTAGTCTTGTCAGAAGCATTGGAATATCACATTAGCGGCTCAGAAATAAATGGTAACGAGCCGTCGGATCGCGGCGAAGGCATTGCTCCGCCCATAAGCCCATACCACAGTCAACGTTACCTTCCAACAGCCACCTGATGGTCTGGCTGTTTCGTTGCGAGCTCTTCTCATCGCAAATGGTGAGAGTGATGGAAAAAGGGAACAGAACAGACATTATGATGTCAGTATATGAAAACTGGACTAGTCCAGCCCTTATTTCATTGCTTACCCATAGCACGGGTCAGCAGGGGATCCTATCCTGATCATTTTGCAGGTTTTTCGCTTCTTTTCACTGCTGAGCTAGCTGCCACCTTGTCCCTACCATTTTCAGTAACTACAATTTTTAGTCGTGGGACATGCCTTCAGGACACTAAGTTTAACATGGTGCCACTAAGTTTGACATGGTACCGTCAAATTCCCTCACCTATCCCTTCTGCAATTTTGGTGGACGTCAAATCATGGTATTGCCTTGCCATTATTTCCACTCTTCGTTACTCTTCAATGTTCTTCTATCTATGACGAACCGCTGTCAGAGGCGTCGCCATCTTCTTCTACGAGTCAATCTAGTCATGATGAACGAAGAATTCTCGGCGCTGTATCGACGCGTTGGAGGGGGATTCTGCTTTTCATAGATTTGCCAACCCATCTAGGTACCCTTTTTTCGAGTTGACACGTTTTAGGATGGTGGCTAGACGATCTTGCTCCAGCTTCACAAGCGTTCACAAGTTTTACCAGAGTGAGATTTGTAAACCGGAACCAGGGAAGCAATTATAATACAAAATGCCCCCCCCCCGTCGATAAACAGCGCCGACAAATTCTCTTCTCTTGAGGAACGAAGACTTCAAGGTCTCAATGATCAGACTGTCACGCAGGGGTAAAATTTTATGCGAGAAACATTGTTTCCTAGACCCAGTCACTGTGTTGATCAAAAATTGTTAAAAATTCATCAACGTAGTGTGCTATGAATGGAAGCGGAAATTCGCATCTGGTAACGACTGAATGAGCAAATTAAATCGTTGAATCACCCTTTTCCTTCTTTCAAGTAGCACGAAAAAAACCCGGTCCCCAGGGAGGCAAGTAGTGCGCGCTTATCCATTACGGATCTGGACCGGTCGATGCCGAGGCATTCAAAAGTGCTCTTTCATTGGCCCATGTTCCGTATTGCAACACCCGCTTACCGTTCAGACAGAGTTAGTCGAAGACTCACGGCGGCCGAAATTGGTGAAATTTGAATTCGGCACTGTAACCTGGCACCGGCCAATTTTGCGTCGACTGCTCTGTGTCCTTATCGAATAAAACATTCGCTTTTAGTCATCGCGAAATTCGACTCGACTCTGTTTTGAACCAACTGACACTAAAGGCGACGTCAGTTTCGGGGTTTTTCTCTTGATGTCGGTTTGCAAAGCTGTTAAATGCCAATAAACTGTTTCGTGTTTCAGCCTGTTATTATCAAAAGTATATGCTTTTGCTATTTCTTTATGTTTCATGATCATGGTTCCTTTTGGAGGTGTCATAAATTAGGATGGCGATTGCAGATATAAGCAGGGAGAGGGGACTTTGCATAATGGAACCGCATTCTTTGAATATGTGGCAATCTCATTATTTTGTGGAACATCTCATACGATGCCACAGGAGTGAGTCAGTTTCTTTTCTGGTCGTCAAATTGGCAATATCAGAAAGCGGCCACGTATGCGCACGATCAGATTCGAAATCCTGGATCGGTTTCCCGCAGGCCAAACTCAAACCTGTCTCCGGGACCGTTGGATTGGCTACCAGACTTTCTTGCGAGGACTACACTCTACTTCTACATGTCCTCATCCTTGCACTTGAATTAGGGGCCCGTAGTCGAGGCGCCCGTCATCCCGTGTCGGCTGGAAGGAGCGTGACACACTGTTTGAAGCTTGCTCAGCTTTTCGTTGAAACGCGTATGCGACAAAAAGTGATAGAAAACGAGTAACACGAAGGATATAATACAGTAATGTCACTTCTCTGGTTCAACGATTGGTGCAGTACGGGTGCTGACGACCGCGCCGCACGCAGCCGCACTGACATTGACTATCAAGTGCAAGGATGACGACTGTACATCGGCTGGCCCGCAAGTCATTGTATAGGCCACATCGCATTCAATAAGCCGACACGATTCTGAATGGAAGTAGAATGCGTGCCGCATCCCACAAAGGGATTGGTCTGTGGTGAAAACTTGATTCTGTGTGAAAAAGATAATTATTGTTAACGTCAAATCTGTCATATTACTACTGTACAGAGCGATACATATAGACTTTTACATTTCTGTTTAATAACAAATGGATTGATGGAATGGTTGTGGCTTAAAAACTGGCTAATTCGAGAAGAATTGGTTTCAGTCAAACAGCGCAGCAGGTCGAATTCCACTTTGATGTCGCTCAAAGACGGAGCCGGGTCTTAACTAATTCGTAGCAATGCTTTTTTCCCCCAAGCAGCCTGGTGCCTATCGCAAAGATGTCACGCTGACGAGAGTGCTGCGGCCATCATAAGTTGCAGTTATATGCGGTATAACGTTCGATATAACATGTATAACGATGGCCGCGATGGGCTGGGTAGTCGCGAAAGTGGGACAGCCTTTACGGCTACGCTCCGGACTACTTGAGCGCGCGAGGTATCCTGCGAAATGGTCGAGCGCGCGGTCTGTCTTTATGCGAAAACATTAGTGCCATTTTGATACCCCACCACGGAAGTAGCACCAGCACCTAATTTGGAGGAAATACCGCGTGTAGCTTCAACGGCGTTCTTATCAATCGAGATTTAGGAATATGTAAACAGCGGCTACGGAGGATGATTAAGCAGATCTGGGTCGCTTACGTGAAGACAGTCCCCGCGCTCAAGCATTCTGTAGGCGTCCCTCCTTGTTCAAGTTGTCGGGTCCTTCATTTTCTACGAGTATCCCATTTTTGCGGCTTTACAGTAAGTACCGAAAGCGCTGCGAGTCTCATAAGTGGCAGTTCTGACGCCTCCTAATTGCCCGGCCCCACTCAAAGGCTATTATCTGTCACGAGTTTTTTTTACACCGTGTTTCAACCGAAAAAACGAGGTGTGAAAATTTCTTTCTTCGTAGATGGTTCAACATTGGGTGACGCTAAAAAACATGATAACTGAGCCGCAAGGCGGCAAGATACCTTTGCTGGCATAAAAGGAGCGGATTTGGGCAACTCATACAGTGAGGCTGCCAGGTGGTCCTTACAGTGTTCTCCATGATTTTTTGCTTTTTCCCTCTCTGAAGAGTCAGTTAGGCCGCATGACTGGATCTGTAAATAATTAGGAAAGATTTGGTACGATGTTCAAGAACTTGTCACGGGTTTTTAGAGCACCCTTATAAGCGTAGCGTCACTTTTGCGACAGAAACAATGAACCTCATACATATTGTTTTTTGTATTGATTGCAATTAAAGAATGGGAATGTGGACACAGAATTTTTTTTGTTGTTCCTTTTCGGCCTTGATACCCCAAGGAATGAGCTCGAGTTTTGAAATCTACCTCTTTGTCATGCCGTGCTCTGCACCTTACATGTTCTGGAAACTGTTTACTAAATGCATACCGTCTTTGCAAACATTGGCTTCCGATTTTCCGCTTCTGGGTTCCTCTGGACATAATTGGTTATCGTTTCTCGGTGCGTTTTTTCGGAACAAATTAAGTGATCGCGTACAATTTTTGTGCTTCTCTTTTTTGGTGAACTAGTAACATGATACCGCGGTTATGTGGACGGTATGGCCTCTGAATTGGTTTGAGGATATATTAAATAGTGAGGTAATATTCGTTGAACCCTGCATTTCCAAAACATTTTTGTAATTTTTCTGATATTGCAAATTTCAGTACCTTCTATGGCTTTTTCTTCCGATCATCATTGTATTCGTCGTGCCGGCGTTCCTGGTGATATTCATTTATGGTTGTGTAATATTTCTTCACGTTTATGGGTTTCGCCACCAAATTCGTGAGGCTTACCATACTAGTTATTGGAACGGAGCACGTATTGCCATCACGTCATTCTGGGATGCGGTTGGACACGTTTGGCACGGTGCGTAGCCTTTAATCAAATGTTCTAGCGCTCTTGTCTTCCATTACGAGTGATCGAGTAGTTCACGTCCTGTCGCTGGGGGAATTTTTCGGAAAGTACAACCCCTTCCCCTTCCTTGATCCTGCTTACCATCTCGCCAGGTTTTCCTACCACTTGTTCCGATATTTATCAGGATTTTTCCTCATGGGCGAATTTCCTGGAAGGCGAGTACGACCTCTTCTTCCAACGATGAGCAAATCGACCCTCCTTCCCCTCCATTGAAGTCCTCCCAGGGATGAGAATAGCGCCGTGACCGGAAAAGTCGACTATCAAAAAACTTTTCTTATTAGGGAAGAGTCGTCAGGTCGAAGTGGCCATTTGTAATGAGATGTAGCTCACTAGACGTGGTTTTGGACGCTGATCTCGAATCTGCCTTCGAAATTTGCAGAAGCGATTCTCTGAAAGGAATTATGAAGGTTTGTTAGAATTAATGAAGGAAAACGTAGTCGAGGGCGGTTGCCAGCCAATTCGCATGGATAGCCGGGAAGCACACATTACGTTCAGCGGCATGGTGTAGTGGTCATGGCCTTGCTTCACAGGCATGCCATGAAGGTTCGAACATGTGAAAGGGAACTTCTTTTGCATTTTCTGAAGAATGTCTCTTTTGAGTCTAGAAAACACTCAAACGCCAAATGGGTGCCATATTCGTGTTCAGGGAGCAAAACTACCCTTGGGGACAGGTTTCTAGCCAGATGTGAGGTTTTGACCTAACTTTGAAAAGTGCGGTAGCAGTTGATCGAATGATGGTCAGCAATAGTTCCAGGGCCAGTCTCTTGTCGATTGCTTGTCTTTGGACGAAATTTGCTTTTAGATGCCAAGAAAACTGGAGCAATAACAAAATGAATGTGTAAGAAGTGACAAGACGAGGACAGATGCGCCCAGTAAATCATTTATCTGCACTGCATCAGGTGGACATCAGCTTGAACTCACCCATGGATGCTTCACTTTTCGAAGTCAGGTCAAAATGCCAAATTCGGCTAGAAACCTTTACCTAGGCGTAGTTCGCCCCAATAAACAAGGATATGCACGTGCTGGCTGACGCGAAACGCCCTGCACTGCGCCGCCAAGCACCTGTAATACCAAAAGTTCCCCTAGATATAAGGCACTAGCGCAGCCAGTACAGTGAACGCAACCACTGTTTTCAGGATATCAGGGAGGAGAGCGCTAATGTTTAGTGGCACGCTACAACCACTTTTTGCCACGTTTGCACAAAGCAAAAAAGTTAAGCTCAGCAGGGATCCGATCCCACGACCTGTTGCGTGGTAAACGCGGTGGAAAAAGCTCCATAACTCCGTTCAGAGAATCGCTTCTGCAAATTTCGAAGGCAGATTCGAGATCAGCGTCCAAAACCACGTCTAGTGAGCTACATCTCATTACAAATGGCCACTTCGACCTGACGACCTTCCCTAGTCAGATGAAATACAACTCTTCTTCCTCCACAGACCAAACACGACCCCCTCTCCTCGCTGGGTATTCCTCATTATAGGACGTGCCCTGTATCCAGTCAATTTTTCAAGAGAATGATCTGTAGAAAATTAAAGTTGACCAATTGAGCTGCTCGAACGATTAGCATGAATCCCTAAAGTGGGATTAAATTTTAAATTACAGTTTAACACTTAAGCACAAGAAAAGCAAAGTTCCCTGTCAGATCCGTGAGCTTTTTCCTTGAGGAAAAAGATAACTCGTTATTCACAGTGCTGCAAGGGTCTGCTGCGATCATACTGGTTATATAAAGATGTTGAACATACCTTCTTCTCAGGTTATGAATTAGATGGTATCGAAAACGTGCCAGATAACGGGTCTGCCCTCTTTATATATTACCACGGGTGTCTGCCGTTGGATGTATACTACCTCATCGCTAAACTGGTACTTCACAAAAACCGTTCGCTTCATTGCGTTGGCGATAAGTTCATCTTCAAAATTCCAGGTTATTGCTGTTATAAGTTTTGTTTTCTTGTGATCATATTAAATAATTCCATTCCACAGGTTGGAGTGCTATCTGTAAAGTATTCATGATCACGCCCGGCACTGTTGAGGAATGCACTAATCAATTGAGAGAAGGCAATCTTCTCTGCATAGCTCCTGGAGGTTAGTGTTAGTATCATGTAGTATTAGGCAGACCTATGAATGGAAGCTTTTCTTTCATAAAATTTTGTATAGGAAACTAAGCGTTTCTCAATTCATCCTCTATTGTTTTACGGAGAATTTCAAGACCTGTTAGATGCGCGCTTAGGAACGAAAAGAGAAAGAAAAAAGCTCTGGGAAACGGCAACAGTCCCTACAGTAGAGATAACGCTAAAGATCCTAACTGTGGTATTGCTTTGCAGGTGTGCGAGAAGCGCTCTTCTCCGATCCCAACGTGTACGACATGCTATGGGGAAAACGTCTGGGGTTCGCTCGAGTAGTGATTAACTCAAGGACGGTAAGTGATTTCCTAGGTGTTAAGATCTGAGAAGCACGTTCCACAACAATAGGATGTGGGCCAAAATGTGCAACTGTAGCTGTTCAATGGCCCACAAGTAAGGAAAAGTATAAAGGAATAACTTCAATAGTATTAATTAGGGCTCGCATTTCTGCAGCTGATTTCGAGCTCGTATAAATCTACTGAAAAAAAAGACTGGGCTGTAACGTGAATCTATACAGTGATGAAACCTTAGAACTGAGAAACGAGTGAAGGCGAAACATAGCAGCAAACCTTCCAGTTGTGGTCACTTCCCTACAAAATATTAGGTTGGCCCATAAGTAATGGCGTTTTTTTGTCACACAAATTTTTATATGGAAAATGACAATTGTTCCCAATATGTTCTACACTGTTTGATAGATAATTTTCCGCACTATAAGATAGTATAATTGCCTTCTTACTATTTCTCGACTTGTGTCGATTTTTATTTCATTGAAAGGGAAATTCGGGTCGACCCAAAAGTGAGTTTTCGACAACTACTTTTTGAATTTTATCTCGGCTCTCAATCTACAGAAGAAGCTCAAACCTTGTGATATATATGACCAAAGAAAGATGCGTCTTATGACAGCTTGAAGTTGGTTCAAGCGATCAAAAGGTGGGAAGCATCGCGTGAGGGGCCCTCTTGGGGAGGGACTGCCTGCAGAACCTACCCACTTATTTTCGAACGTCTAACATCAACTGAGGGTGGTGGTTGATAATGATAAGGAAGCATTCTATGACCTCTAACGATCCCTCAATCTTTGGCATGATTCTCAGTTAATAAGGTAATTCCGTAAGCTCTCAGTTGGACAGAATAGGGCATTAGGTTCGATGCTTGTCTGTGAGGTCGAAACTGAAATCTTCGAATCACCTAAAGTATTATTAGCATTCCTAAGAGACATAGCCTTCCAGCCATATACTTAGCAGCTGGGCTTATGCGGTTTTAGCTTTCAATTAGAGGTATAAAAGAGAGGCTGTCGAAAATGCTCAATTTCGTCGACCTGACACTCCAGTTTGAGCACTTAAATATTAGTGGAAAGAGAAACTTGAAGAAAACTAAGAAGACTATCGTGTAGGGCAAGGAATTCTCTGCAAAACGGTATGAAACTCATGGCAAAACTTTTCTTCTTCAGCGCGATATTTCGAGTGGGGAAAAAACGCCATTACTTATGGGCCGACCCAGTAGTTCCCTATAACCCTTGACAGGTAACCCGTGGTAATCAGAATCACCTACAAGGTTACTGGTCGGTTTATTTTGCGCGCTGTGAGGATTCTCCCGCTCACGATTAGCAAGTTTTGGAATCTGCTTTCTTGCATCTCAAGAGTTGAGATCTGATGTGCTCGTGGAAATTAAGAGATGTTATACAAAGATATAGTGGAATTTTCTTGAAGTTGAAGACAAGGCTGGATCGAAGACAACAGAAGTTGCTGCTTGGGAGATAACGTGCGCATAGATCCAGGATTAACTCTCA
>MU913477.1:759-14403 GCA_036418165.1 Cooperia oncophora | reverse complement strand
ATTAATGCCCGCCGCGTCCCAACAAAGAACAACTGAGCGGCTCTCCGTCAGAGGGCATCTAGCAAGTGGGCGGTCCAACTGGGCGGGCGTTAGAACTAGAACTTTCAGCGGCTGTAGCTCGCTCCTCGCTCACTGTGGAGTCGCGAGAGTGGGATAGTCTCTAGCTTGGGGGCTGAACTACCTGCACAAGGAAGGACGACCATGTACTACTTGAGCGCGGGGCTGTCTTTGGACCGTTCATGTGGCTGAGGCGCCACTTGCCTCTACGCTACGCTTCTGACGTAAGGATGCCGCAGCAGCTGTATCACCGAAGGAACGCTACTCGCCGAAGGAGCCCCACCCATTTGGGACGAGTTATGTTCACACAGATATGAATGGCTTTGTGTACACATATGTTTGAAAGCGTGTCTGTCTCTTGTCCATTATCTGTGGTCTCTCTCCAGTGCAACATTGTCTCGCTTCTTCGGATGCTTGTCCTCTGGGGCCTTATATAGGACAACTTCGACGGTTTTGTCCGCGGGCAGCCAACTAGCGATTACAAAACGTGTCTTCATGTGATCAGTTGACAGCTGTATAGCTTCTAATTGACACGGCTTACCTAGACTGCAATCTTATTTCTAGTAAATCGTAGTTAGTTCACGATCAAATGTTTGAAAAGAAAGCGAACGAAACTCGGAAATCGGAAAAGTCCTTTCTTTACTCACCAATGCGAATATCGTGGTCACCGATCGAGAACATCTGCATACCGCCATTGCTCTCGTCGGACATCACTCGTGACAGTCGAGCACTACTATTTGACCGTGATGGGTCGTTTATAATGTTGCTATCGCTATGATTCAATGCCGATCCGCTTGACGACAAGTCGATGTTCATTCGGGGGCAACTGTCGTTCCTGCCGTCGCGCTAGCGGTTGCTGACTCGCTTCCGTCGCACGCCGACATACGAATCGGCGTCTCCTTCGGGGTTTGTCGGAAACCGCTCAGGAAGTTCGCTAAGGAGTTTTTCCGCGACATCTGAATCAGTGCGTGAAATGAAAGCAAAGAGTAAAGTTAAGGAAAGAAACAGTATGACGGGTTGAAAGCTACGAAAAAGTGAGATGCAGGTGTATTCCAGAGTACAGGAGATTAGGACAATACGGAACACGTCTCTTAAAACCCCTGCCCACAGTTATTTCTCTGTTATCTGGACTCTAGACCGCGCCTGAAGCTGACATCTTCGCAATCAGTGGGCTTTCGTCAGCGAGGAGTACTGCTTTTCTGTAGCCGTCGTGTTTGGTCAGGCGGAGAAGATTATTAAGAAAAAGCAACCTATCGGTGCGAAAGCTGCGGCATGGAAGGAATGAAGGGGGGGGGGGGGACAAGAAGCGTGCCATGACGGTCGTCAAAAAGTCCTCCGACTAGATTGTGAACGATGTCAACTATTTTTCGCAATTCTGTAGTACTAAATGTAAGATCGAAAAGAGGCGAACAAACCTTGTCATCACCGTGGAAGCTCAACTTGGATGACGACTGATGAAGGATCCAATGGACGATCGGCTCGTTTGGCGGCTTAACTGCAACAAGAGTCTCCTTGCCTATGTTCCTTCAAATAATCCTGCAGACAAATCTTAGGGTGTGCTTGAGGCCAACTTGGAAAAGAGAGGTCTCTTGACCACTTGAACTAAACCGGGACGATTTTCTGTTTTTCTCTACCACCTCTCTCTCGTGCTGCACGGCCTTGCACGACCACTATGACCTCACATAATTCAGATTTTCACACGTGGCTCACTCATCTCGCACCTCCCTCAAACGAAAGCCTAACTTCTGGCCATCACATGCTTTTTTGCATTCAAGCTGCGTGCGAGGAGGGTCCGACTGGGACCATTCACAAAAGTTCACACAGTACCGGTTATCGAAGGCGTTAGTGGCAAGGTGAGAGCCCGTCCAGAAAGTGCAGACAGAGAAAGCAGGCGGCTAGTTTGCTGTCGACTGCCACCTCTCCCTCCCCCCAACCTCCAACTACCCTCAACCCAAATTTTACTCAACTACATTTTCACTGCACAATTCTTTTCCAATAGCGAGCTGAATACGTCTACGCGACACTCTTCGCTTGATCATTCCTTTGAGTGGGGACCATACGGATGTTGAAGACTGATGGGCCAACCTGAAGGAATTCAAGACTTCAATGTAAGCATCGCGTTCTGCGCCGAAGAACTGACATTGAGGGAAAATTCCCACGAACGAGTGGAGGTCCAGAAAGAGCTATTTTATGTGGCAGGGCAGGACAGCAAAATCTCATTCAATGGCCGAGGAGCGACTGCCGACAGGAAGACGTTGAGAAACGGTCAGATGGAGTATTCCTTTACTGGCACTCGGATTACTGGTATTTGTCTATGGCGGACATGGCATGCGTGTTTGAAAAAATCGAATATTTAGGATGTATAGTCCAGAAGGCAAGAGCAGAATCACTGCCCACGCGGATGCCAGTGGGCGTTTCACCGCTCGCTGTGGCCGGGTGGAGAGATTCGCAACGTGACCAAGGGCACTCTGGGCGCGACCTGATCGAGCCCCAGCGTGTCAGGCGGGGTCGATAAGGACCGCAGTACCACCCGCTTTCAAGATGCGAAAGGACGCAGCTTCTGCCAATGCACTTTTCTAAAAAATTGGTCTGACTTTTCCTTTAATTCATGATTCTCTATTTTGAAGACAACCTGAACTTCAATTATCGAAGGGCGTTCACCCTACTTGATGTGACGAGCATGCGCTCATGTGAGTATTCCTTCTCCTCAGCACTCTCTTCGAATACAGCGACAAGCCGTGGAAACCCATTCGACCTTCGGTCCAAAAAGGGCCGATCCTTTTCAGTTCAGTGTTCGCCGTACCCTTCATCGACATTTGCAAATCCATCTGATAATTTTGTTTATGCACTAGTAAGAGATAAATAAACGAATTTTGACGTTTGAGTTAACACGGATGGTCTCAGTCCATCTAATTCTGCTTCATCTCGTGAGGTTTCTCGCTATCATCTCGTTCAGTGCACTTGTGTTTTGCATAAAAGTAAACAACGCTAAGTCGTCAAGAGATAACGTTGGTCTCGAAGTCGTCATCAGTCTTCACGCCAACGGGCGTTGAGCAACGCCTCGGCGACCTTTGAAGTCTTAGATAGTTGATAAAAAGTTGGTAAGAAAATTCCAGTGTAGCAAAGCCCAAACAGCGTGCGCTGCGCGCGGAATTGCCGACCGCACACGCTAGTGGCGCAGCGTTCGCATGTTGCGCTACCAGCTGCAACCCGCACTTTCACTGGTTCAACACCTGTGATGCCGATCTCGACCCTCTGGCGGCGAACAACCAGAACGCGACGGGCCAAGCCGCGATGGTCACGGGACTGTCCGCCTGTTCAGCGTCATGAAGCACATACTAGAGGCTTCATATCGAGCATTTAACCAGGGGCGGGAATAGGAATTCGTGAACCTGATGCAAGTTTGGGCCGATGCAGCGCGTCAGCCCTGGCACGAGGAACTAGCGTCAAGCGGTAATGAGCACCCGCGGTCTTCTAAAATCGTCAAGCGCGCTTACCCGCATCGGGAGGCCAGTCGCTTGTTGTTTCTGAGGCTGAATCTGTCGCGGTTCGAACGAGCAATTGATTAGTGAGCCACGCGTTGCCCACCTCAACCCCTCACTTGAGTAGCACTGATTTCAATAAAAGATCAACAAACCTTCAACCATCCCATATAGAGCACAAATTGAATGCTGGTCATGAATGGAAAGACCATATCTATCTGAAACCAAGTGTTGATAGGTTACCGAGAAAATGACTGATGTTAGAGGTAATGGAAAATGATAATTCAGTGGCTGGAAGTTCCAGTGAAGGCTACAAGGCTCTGAAGCTCTGAACTAAGTCATGCTGCCATCTTGTGAGCTCTAAGGATGGTTCCTCCGATGTTGGACGACACGCTCTATTCTCACGTTTGAAGATTTCGTATTTCGCTTGCCATGTGCAGCTCCGTGAATGGATCACAGCGTGTTAGAAGTGCCCAGTTCCATTTTCATCACACAAGATGTAGGCTCGTGGAGGTATGTGACCAATTTAAAAGCTCCCTTTCGTAGTCAACCCGCAAGTAAAACACTAGGCCCGCCACAAACTGTCCAGGGCCTTGTTCAAACGCGGAAGCGTTCTGCGTCTCTTCCCCTTTTTTCTTCCTCCTTCCTTCTTTCCTTCTCTGTTCCCTCCTCCTATAACTTCTCCCTTAAACTACTGGGATAGTTGATGTCTCGAGAAAATACCCCTGGACCCTCGCAGCGAGAGCACGTCTGGAGCTTGTCGTTGATGCTATTCGCTGCGAGACCTCAGCATCGACGCACATGCAACACCTTGTGAAGTCCCGAAACGGTAGCAGGGCTAAAACAGCCCACACCTCCCCTCCATTGAAACGATGAAAACGGCGCCTACGGGCCTGGCCACCACACACTGCGTATCTCACAAAATCCGATGTATGAAGCTCCGGAGGGCTTTCAAGAAAGAAAAAACAAAAGTAGTTCTGGGAGGATATACTTGTAGCCGGGTTATCCATGAGATGATCCACCCAACTAAACGATATCTACTTGAGAGGGAGGGGTGGGGATTGGACATTCCGGAATTAGCGAAATGTTCAATCCGCTTCTCAAGCAGGTTAACGTGCGTTCACACACCACTAAGGGCGCGTTCAGACTTCGCGACTTGCAGCGCCTTCTTCAGGTCGCGTCAACGCGATCGATGCGCATGCTTTCGACTACGCAGCACGCACTCAAAACTGCGCAGGATAGTCGCAGGCTTAGCCATCTCGACGACCTAAGCTCACGAGGCCCTTGTCATAATGCCGCCTGAGTTCTATTGACGATTGTTTTCTGGTGCTTTGCCTCACCGTTTTTAGATGCACCGTCGCACATTCCTCCCTTTGCAGTTAATCTTGATTACAGCTAGCTCGTCCAGTTGATTATGGTCAACTGATAGAAGAGAGACCTTTCCATGGCAGCTTTAATATTTTGTTTTCATCCTCAAAAGTAAACCAGTTAATACAGACAGTTCTTTTTGGGCCCCAGTGCCTAGGATTTCTCAAGAAAGTGACTTTAACTTGACGATATTAATATCGCGTTCACTACAAACCAGTGAGTTGAAAAGTAATCATAAGTATGGCAGAATTACCAGTAATCACTCACCATATCGCTTTCGTAAACTGAACCTTCGACATATTGTCTAGCGATTACTCCTACCAAAAAGTAGGTGTGTACGGCTAGACAGACAATTGTCGGATAAATCATCGGCAACGGTACCCAGTCATAATTACACAACCATGCCAAGTCAGTACGAAACTTTTTCACTTCCTGAAAAATTCTTAGAGGTTCTTGTGGCAGGGAGCTCCGATTGCTTTATGAGCTTCAGCCACCAAACAAGTTGAGCCGGCCGTAGCTTCTGCATCAGGACCACTGAAGTGATCAGACGTGTTTTAGCTCCATACAATAACCCACGCTAATCAAACTGTCAAGGTAATCAACGCAGACGTTAAACTTCAACCCTTCTTTGGGAAAGGTGAGAAGAACAACAAACCTCGGAAAGTATAGTGACATAGTAGTCGCTCTCAATTAGTCCCTCCTTTCTCGCTCGATAAATCAAGGCCCATGCCCAATTGAACGGTAAAAAGTACTTGTTATAGTTGTACTGTATTCCGTCGAAGTTCTCTTTCTCATGTGGCATCATAAACCCTGAACCGCTATCTATCACTTTTTTCCATCAGAGCTCATCATTTTCATGCCTTCTTTGATTTTCCTCCTTTCTTTATTACTCGAGTATATTTATAGCATTGGTCGGAAGAATATATGGCTATGAAGATTTATTGGAGCCGGCGGTCTCCAACAAATCTTCATAGCCGAAAAATGCCTTATAATTTGACAAACCTGCTGCAGCAACGGTATCGAGCGTCGGGAAACGCTTACGACATTTCATTGACAAATCACGGAAAACAAGGACCTAAAAAAGACAGATATGCCATATTTCATCCAGCAAACATTTCCATTTCCTTTATTTGCTACTACAAGACGCTGTTATTCGGAATTCTATAGCACTACACAGAACTTTTTCTATATTTGTACAGACCCGTGAAGTACCTGAGTGAGCTGGCAGTATCGCACGATATTACGACGGTATTGGCGAGCTCTTTCGTTGGTGCCTCGTACGTATAATGCAGTCATCAAGGCGATGCTGGAATTTGCTATGAAATAATGGCCAAACATTTTACGATTCAAGGCACAGTGCACAATAGCAGTTCGGGCGATAAAATAGGCGACGATACCCTGTCCCTGTGCTTTCCTCATTGGCACGTCCTTTTTCTAATACGGTAAGGGAGAAGAGCACGGAGAGAATAGCTGTGGTTCTACTTTCATTTTTCCACCTAACGAGCTTCTGTGCAATGTGCCTTTAGGAAGCTCCGAACGATACTTATGGAAACCAGGTCAATGTTGGTAGGGTGAATATTAAATATTTTGACATACAGACTTCACAACCCGGATGTAAGAAGGGCGTGCCCACGCTGCTTTTAAACATGACTTAGGAGGCATTTTTATTGGGATATTTTTTGGGATATTTCCATTAAAAAGCAATGGGCAGGATCGCTGGAGGCGGGTGGTTGTTGCCAGCTTCATTGGTTGAAGGGCTACGAAAAGACGTTTGACCACACCCCCTTCTGCCCTTCCACCAATGACGTTGGCAAAAACCGCCGGACAAATCATTATAACAAGTGCCACAAAACAGCAATATCCCACCAAATGCGCTGCCTCCGCCACGCCCACTCCATCTCCGGGGGATGGAGTGTACGAATTTCTGCTTCGTTCACTTACAGTGAAAACTAGAGATGGTAAAGCAATAGAAAAATTGCCAAATTCTTACTTATCCATAAATCCGATAATATTGTAGAGATACCAAAATCGCTTCAATACACCAGCCACGAAAAAGCCAAGCATCAGATCAAGTGGAATATATGAAAGTCGGGAGTTAGTGAAATCGACAAGGCAGGTAAACGCCCTTGAACGAAAGGAAGAAATTAGCCGTTTCATAAAATCAGCCTGTTTGAGTAAAGTTAATGTTCTAAAAGAATCTTCTAGGAAGGAAAGAGAACTCGCAAGCGGTACCCTAACTGGAACATACAGTTCGATACTACTCAGTAGTTCCTTTATGGAACAACACTTCGGCACAACATCGACAAATGAACAAGCTGACATTGAATGCTTTCAATCCCTTCTTCTTAATACCGTGAAGAAGAGCCTCCAATGGTCTCCGCGCGCGGTCGCGTTGCCGTGCTGAGACTTATCCCATTTATTCGAGTGCTTTGGTTTCTGCTCAAATTTGTACCGCCTTCACTATGAGTGATTGTAACCACCCAAAACCTGACTTCTGGAAATAACTTGATGCTTTTGCTACAATTCCCAGCGTTTGGGAGGGGGACACCCTAATGGTTAACGACGGTTTCGTGCAAAGCGGGGTCACTTTCCCTGGGCAAGAGTGTAGCATAGAAGGAGCTTGCGGCGCAATGATTACCGTCCGGTGCTCCCATACTTGCCCCGCTGCCGCAGCCAGTCAAACGCCTAATCATAACCAACTGCCACGATCCCTGTCGTACTCTCCACTCTGTTGAGCTCCAACCACTGCGTTACGTGTTCGCTTGTGGGGCTTCAGTATCGATGCATACTGTCTGACTCATGAGAATAGAAGGCGAGGTGTGGAGACAGCTCTCGTAGAACTATCCTACAGCCCAGTCCCGTGCATGATCTTTGATCGTGGAAAAGCTGCACCGTTTTACCACAGGCTCGAGCGGACGCCCAATCGGCCGTCGCAAATTAGCAAGACGGTCCTCGGATGGTTGCATGCAGCGACTTGTCTTTGCCAGGCTATCATTTCCCATAGCGCAGTACTGGGCGCGTTGTGTATTCTTTTTTTTTGAATTATCTTCTATCTCTGACCCAGCTGGGGCTGTTGAAATTCTTATCTGAGCAGTATCTCACCATTTTCGCTGTTTTCAGTTTGACCTCTATGAAGTAAGTAAACGGGCAAGTAAACGGGAATTCGCCGTGAAGTGCCGGGGACAACACGTAGCAATCAGGCGCTCCTCGTGCGCTGATGAATCCTCATTGGGTAGGGATCGTATTCGGTGGCGGCTTTCTAAGGGGTAGTAGTGAGGCTCAAGAAAAGTTTTCTCAAGAAGATTTTTTCTGTGCTACGCAGCCTCCCTTCACTTGATGGCGAATCATGGTCCTACGCAAATACTACTCAGTTCAGTAGTTGTTCGGTGGCGACCTCCCCCTCTGCCCGCTTGGATTTTGGGGGAACCTGAGATATTTCTAGAAAAACTGCTGTCAGGTTGAGAAATGTCAGTAAGATGATAAGGTAGGATGGAGGAGGGATGTTGTACCAGAGGAGAGAACTCGGGGGGGGGGGGGCAGGAGGGTCGCTTTTGCGCCTGATGACATGGCGGTGTTGCCATGTGAACAGATCGCTCCGATCAGGCAAATTTTGTGAACGATTTTTACTACAACTCACTCTCGCTGCCGTTCGCTGAGTGCGAAGCGATATATCATACTTACAAAAGCGAATAACCCAAGCCATATAAAATATTGCATCCAAACTGCCTTCCATACAGATCCTTTCCATCTGAATAACTGCCTTCTTATCTAATAGAACTCGTGATATCAGCATGCACATCTCTTGAAGATTAACAGAAAAAGATTACATAGTCGTTGATAGCTGTGACCACTGGCAGACAAGCCCAGTTTGATTCATGACCCGTCAGCAGACACTAAGTGCAATTTCGAGTCGTTTCAGGTGGAATTAACCAGTTAGTCAAACATGCTGGACAACAGGGCATATTGTTGGCGCAGGCTCACATCAGCAATGGAGCTTAGTTCAGCAACCATTCTCAGTAAAGTTCCACCTCGACCAAGGGTGAACCTATTGCAACCATTAGGTCAATATCGCTCTAGGGACCTCCTTTGAGCAACTCTCGAAAGTCCGGAGCCTTAGGCAGATGTCCGGGTTTGGCCACCATGATAATTTCCCCGAGCCTTGGGCCATCTGAGAGTCCGCTTCTCCGCTGAAACATCAACCTGCAAAGGAGCCAGTGTGGAATTCGCCGCTGATCGCTTCCTCTTAGGTTTGCGCACGCATTCTACTTCTATTCAGCAATGGCAGTGGGCGCGCCTCATTTGCAATCTATGCCATGAGCGGCATTCAGCGCCATGTACAAGTCAGTTTTTTTTCTCTCAGACGAATCCGGACTACAATAATTTAAACCGTCCGGAACGGTGGAAGGCTTGTTTGGCTGGGTCAGGAGCTTACCGCTGGAATATGAACCCGCGGACTGCTCGTCTTGGACAGCGAGCACAGTTGTACTACACTATCCTCTCTAATTACAAGGAAGGACCATCCAGAATATAACTTATGATGGCCGTCAATAAACTCTCTGAGCATGCCGCCAATTCGATGGTGTTGACCAATATGCAATATAATTTGCACCCAAAGACGCAGAAAAAAAGCCACCGGTGTCCTCAATAAGGATACTGTTTACGTTCAGCACGTGCGAAAAAGTTTATTTAAAAATTTTGAATGAAAGTTATCATTTGTTGACAAACTCTCGACTCTCGCTAGTAACAGAAGTTACCAATTCAACCTTGTTTTACTTTTTCTTTATTCCACACAAATGGAACGAACCTGAAGAAAAGTCGAATGAATGTCCACGGACGCGATGTGGATACGGAAAGATTGTAGTTTACAGTCATTCTGCTTTATAGAAGTAAATCAATAAAGAACAAAATGTCACATGGGACAGCTCAACGGTAGGTTTCGACTGTGACGATTTTGACATGCAAAATCCTCTCAGTCGGAAAGGGAGACTAGTCCTTTCGTTGTTATGTCGCGGAACGCCTACATGGAATGCAAGTTCTGTAATCTGAACATTGGATGTTGTCCGGATTGGAGGGGGCATTTTGATCTTTCGTTAGATCCTTTTGATACTTCATATTGACTGATAGCTTTGGTTTTGTCAGGCCTGGAAACTTCTGTGAAACCGCGGAATTGCTCGAGTTACCTGCATACTTTGTTCACAGGAATTCGCAGGTCTTCACAAGGTGGCCTGTACAATCTTTGCTGTGTACCATTTAATGCCCCACCAAACCGAGCTGCGCCGAAAGATTGATTTCTCCATTCCTTAATTCACGTTTATGAGTACTGCCGGGGGATACCAAGGTGAAAATACGTGAAAGGTGGTGTGCACGGGGTGCAGCATCGGGATGGGTGAAATGGCTGTGCTGGTGTTTGTATGCACGTCTCCACCTCCCCACCCCAACTTCCTCCTTCTTTATGACCCCCTTTCGCAATCGACCTTCCATCTTAACGGACCTTCCTTTTTCTGCCACTCTCTCTGGGGAAAAAAACTGTAGCTAATAGGGAGGGGGCGGCGGTAAACACCTCTGATCGCTAACATGCTAGCTCCGCTTTGCACCAACTAACAGGAAGCATATAGTGCGTACGAAGCGTGAAGGGGAAAGTCAAAAATCAAAAAAATTTGCCTCTATGCCTAATAGATCCCCTTCCCAGCGACCAAACGAGGACCGCTTGAGCCCTCTTCCCATTAGGGTTGCTTTGGCTGACCAGCTTTTGTCTGGAAAAGCCGGAGCAGTATACATTCCAGTCGTCGTTATAAGCAAGATGCACATATTATCAGTCGAGCTGACAATAAAGGGTGAATTTCAAATTTTCGACTTGGATCTTTTTGTGATGCGCCATAATTTCTACTTCTTTTCAAAGTCGCTTGGGATTCGAGTGCGTCTTGACCTATACGGTGACTTGCGGGGGCTCAGTTTCCCGCCATCAAGCGCTGAAAATCGTCTCATGTATGGCTTCTATGGGAGGGAGGGGATGAGGAGAGATTTTTTTGGTATATACTCGTTCTAATTCAGCGTGGTTTAGTATGAGAGTCGACCGCGTGGAGCGTTTCGGAAAGCGCGGATTAGCAGACTCAATCTTCCTTATTTGTAGTTACACATTTCAGTAATTATCCACACAAAACGGAGCATTTCCGGGACACATCCGATCCTCAACGATCTTTCCGACGCACACAGCGTACGTTTTCGCGCTCTAATCATTCTTCCGTCATCTGCGGCGCGCGGCGCACGCAACCTTCTCCTTCACACTTCCAAGCTTTTTTCTCTGTTTAGCTGTTATTTTTGTCTGGTTGTTTTCCATCAAAGTTTTTACCGAACATAAGGTGGTTGCACGAAGCTGTCACATCATCTTTGAACTCAAAATATCGATAATTGATCTTCATATAGCTTTAATACTCGGCTTTCGTTATATTTATCTCATTTTCTTTCTGAGATGGATCTGCATTTCGTTTATCTAGATGATTTTGAAATTAGTGGCAATGGATTGCTAGGAATGATCTATTGAACTGAGTTCTGTGCAGAAACAGAAGTTCATTGCTTCACTACTTTCCCATGTGGCGTTGTTTAATACTCAAATAGTTTTCGGTATTCATTACTTGTTCATTTGGTTTCTATTATAGTTTACTGACCAAGTGTTGCTAATCGGCTTTTGAGGTATTTATCGCGTTTGCTATCTCTCAGTCGCTCAACGTCTGGTTGCTTGTCGTTCTCCACTGATTTCGCAGTTGCTGCATTGAGTGCTTGTTACTTGAAGCCCATGAGGATGGATCCCATAAAATTTGAAATGGAAATCACAAGTAGCTTGGAGAAGGCCATACTGCTGGTCCTTCTAGCTTGAAGTCTTCGGGTTAAAGATGTTATGTGCTACGAGAATGTGACGCTTTCCTTGGACCTCGTCGTAATCACCATTGTCACTTAAATGTTTTATTCTGCTGATCTACGCTCAAATGAACGAGAAAAGGTGTGCAATGGCGGACAGGTGGTATGTTCATGAGGTACTATTACAGCACTGGAGGCATTTTAGCACAACGGTTTGCGTGCTCTTTGTTTCTACACAATTTTTTCGAAGCATCTCTGTTTTAAATGAAAGGCATTCAGTTAAGATGCGAAGAAATGATTGTGTGCTAGAAAGATTTTTTGGCGATGTTCGGCTCGGTAGGGGCATTTTGCTCTCCTCATTTGTTCCTCTAAGCCACGTTGAATAACAGGGTCACTTTTTAGTGACCCTTGTAAACTGCTGTGAAGCTGCGAAATGGTAGGAGTGGGCCGCTTTGGTCACAGAAACTTACAGGTTTTCATAAGGTGGCCCGCGCAAGCATAGCTCTGTGCCATTCGGTGCGCCCGCAAACGTAACGTGCATCAAATTTCTCCTTAAAATAGGAGGGAAGGAGCGCTGAGGTCGATGAACCATTTTTTTGCTATGGTTTTCGCTTTTTGTCGGACACCTGTTCGTAATAAAGTGGGCATTACTTGTTCTTGAACGTATATCTCTATATAAATGAAACAGTAATAGAAAAAGATGTATGTCATGGTTTTAAGTACATTGGCTGCATTGCAACAAAACGCCCCACTTTACAGGAATAGCGCCGGACCATGGTTTTATCTCACTTCAGGATGGTTTGTCATCATTTTATTGCCCTTTATCGCGAGGTTTGGGCGCGACGTGACGGTGCCATAATTTAAGCTATGTTCTGCATTTCTGCCACTGGAACTTTAGCTACTACCCGTTTCTGATGAAACTCGCTTCATCAAAAACCGCGTGCGCTATTATCCAACGTACAAAAGTCCTTCATTGCCATTGGTGGAAGCAGTACGCAGTAGCAGAGGACGTAGTGTCATCCATTAGCGCCAGCGCCAAAAATGAATGTCATATTCGTGATCAGGATGTTGAATTACCCCTATATACAAGTTTTTAGCGGATTTGGTGATCTTGCCACTTTTAAAATGAGCTCGAGCCGAAATTTCTGGAGTCCAAACGGCATTAGCCCTGCTTTCATGGCTCGAAAACGCTTGATAAGGGCGCGACTATAAGCTAGCTCCGCCTCATGAGCTGGTTTCTCCTTCATTATTCCTTTTTACCACCATTACAAGGCGAAGAAGTGTCGGTCACTTGTCTATCCAGCCATACCATGGTGTTCCCCTCTTTTCCACATGCATCGTATGCTAACATAACGCTCAAATGCAACAGGGTTCTCAGGTCATTTTCGATTGTTAGATTTCTTTTTTTTCTTCACTAATATCTAACTTTTCTTCGCTGTCATTGGTCTGATGATTTCCAGTTCTACAGCAAACAGCGATCGCAGGCGCTGTCCTAACCTTCTGATCCCATTTTGACCACTTTACTAGAACGCGCTCACTTCCACTTATTTTCGGACTACTACATCTTCAGGTATAATTTGAAGGTGACTACTGGAACGAAGAGAGCTTTGGAACATTGACCATACGGTGATTCTCTTTCCTGTTCAGAAAGTAGGTTAGATATACCAGTTTATAATCATCGATTTGCATTTTGCGAAATAACAAATATACATGGTAAGGCAGTCTTCTTCGCGATCATGCACGACGATGCTCCACAATCGCAACAGCGCTCCAATCATATAGACGCGGACGGAAGCCGCAAGACAGGAATCGATCGGCGCCAACCCGCTTGTGTAGTGGGTAAGTAAGGGGGGGGGCTGCCTAATCACACAGTCCGATATCG
>MU913475.1:4613-29572 GCA_036418165.1 Cooperia oncophora | reverse complement strand
GCCTGATGAAGGTCATTATTGCTATCGAACAGCGGCTGTACCATTTCTTTTCTGCCTATGCTCCACAGACGGGATGCTCCGAGCGATCCAAGGACGAGTTCTGGTCCCTGCTTGAGGAGAAGACAGCTGAGATACCGTCAGAAGACGTCGTAATTGTTGCTGGTGACCTAAATGGGCACGTAGGCGCTACGAAAGACGGCTACAGTTGTCATGGGGGTTTCGGTTATGGGTCACGCCAACGGCAAGCGAATCCTCGACTGCGGAAGCCCATAACCTAGTCATCGTGAATACAAGGTTTCGTAAACGTGACTCCCACCTCATCAGCTTCTACAGTGGGAGTACCAGAACGCAGATCGACTTCGTCCTTGTTAGACATCGCGACCAAGGGCTCATCACGGACGCGAAGATGGTGCCGTACGAGACAGTTGTCACACAACATCGCCCACTAATCTGCACGCTAAAGATCGCAACGCTCAGGTCCAAACGGGTCGAGCGATGTGGTCCCGAGGAGTCAAATGGTGGCGTTTGAAAGAAAAGGAGGCAGCTGTAATCTCTCGTATTCGACTTCCCACCGTCACGACTGATGAGACCTGGAAAAGTGCTGCTAAGGCGATACATGAGGCCGCTCGTTCCGAACTTGGCATCACGAAGCCTGGAAGGCGTAGAATTGATAAGCAGCCGTGGTTATGGACCGACAATGTCAAAGAAACGGTTCGCGAGAAGAAGAGGCGCTACCACGCGTTTCTTGCCGACAAGTCAGCTAGTAGCTGGCGTAAGTACAAAGAAGCGAAGAATGTAGCGAAGAAGGCTGTGGCTGCAGCGAAGGCCGCCCACTTCGAAGATGTCAGTAAGGAAGCTCGATTCACGTGATGGTGAGCGGCACCTCTACCGACTTGCCAAGGCTCGGCATCGTCAGACCGAAGATATCGAGAAATTTTCCTGGCGTTAACGACGAGCATGGCCGCCTTTTGATGGACCGAAAGAGGGTGCTGAGGCGATGGCACGACTTCTTTGAGAATATTTCAACCGTAGAGTATGCGCACCCGGCCATCCCTTTCGTCCCCCAGTATACGGTCCCGTTCAGAAAGTAACCGTAGAAGAGACGAAGGCGGCTCTCAGAAAGATGAAGTCAGGCAAAGCAACAGGACCTGACGACGTGGCAGCCGACTTGTGGAAGGCACGGTGCTGGTACCCTGCACAATGGTTGACGGATTTCTTCAATCAGGTCGTTGCTGAGAAGAAGACGCCCAAGGACTGGCAAGAGAGCACGACGATTCCGATTTGGAAGAAGAAGGGCAGCCCTGCGGACTGCTCGAACTACCGTCCAATTCGCCTGCTGTCACACAGTATGAAGATCTTTGAGCGAATTGTTGACGGTCGTATCGCGAAATCGTCCAGCTTTCTATCAATCAGTGCGGCTTTGTGGCAGGCTGTAGCACCATCGACGCTATAGACGCCGTGCGACTTCTGCTGGAAAAGAAAAGCCAAGCATCTAGCTCTTTTGGACCTGGGAAAGGCACTCGATCGTGTGCCGCTTGAATTTATATGGTAGTCCTTGCGGCAGCACAGCGTTAAGAGCTTATCTAGTGGGTGTGCATCCTGTATTTCAGCTCAAAGGGCCGCGTGCACGCAACAACAGGCACTTCTTAGAAATTTTCCATCACTGTCAGGGTACATCGAGGCTCTGCGCTCTCCCCACTCCTTTTCGTAGTCGCCTTGGATGCAATCTCGTGAGATATTCAGAAATCTAGTCACTGGACGCTTCTCTACGCAGATGATGTGGTGCTCGCCAGTGAAGATAAGAGCTCGAGCAGCAGGTGCAAGCTTGGTCTGATCGCCTGGCAAAGTTTGGACTCAGGCTGAACATCAAGAAAACCGAGTACTTGACGACCGATACAAATGAGTCCGATTCCATTAAGATCAGTGGCATCGAGCTCACACGCACAAGAGCCTTCAAGTATCTTGGATCAGAAATTGCTTTGATGGCAGTCTGACCTCAGAGGTAAACTCTCGTGTGAGTGCAGCATGGGCGAAATGGCGCTCGATGACTGGAGTTCTCTGTGACAAGACCATACCAGAGCGCCTCAAATCGAAGATCTATAGAACCGTGATCAGACCAGTAGCGTTGTACGGGGCTGAGTGCTGGCCTGCAACCAAGGAAGTCGAAGCCCGCCTTAGTGTGATGGAGATGAAAATGCTACGTTGGACGGCCGGTGTCACCGTATGGATCGGATTTGCAACGATGACATACGCAAGAAGATTCGGCGTAGCTTCCATAGTTGATAAGATGCGAGAATCTCGTCTTCGATGGTATGGCCACTAAACCGCGAAAACAAACCAAAATACAAACAGCGTCTGCAAGACTGGTCTCCAGCTCGCGGTGCTCGGCAGACGACCCAAGGGACGCCCTTAGGCAACGTTGGCTTGACACGCTGCACGCGGATCTAAAGATAGTTGGTGCTCCTGATCAAGCATTCGACCGGGAGAAATGGCGTATCAAAATCAGAAGAGCGGACCCCGCCACAGAGCGGTACAAACGCTGAAGAATAAGAAGATTTGGTAGCGAACCGTGCCAGTTTTTCCAGTAAACAGAAGAGACTCCTCATCCTTGCAACGGTCAGGACTGCAATGTCTTACATTGAATGCGCCGACGTGGATCACGTTGCGGTCATTTCCACCAACCATCCTCTTAATCTTGTGTTGTCGACTGTCGTATTGCCAATTATTTACTCCAACCACAACGTATATAATTGTTATTGATTTGCTTCGTGCCTAAAAAGGGTCTATGCAAAGCATCAAACTAGATATATTAGTCAATTAGCTGATAATTTCTTAATAACCTTATTTGCGTTGTCTTCTTGACCATACTGTAGTAACTCTTGATCTTGTGAGCTGCAGCTGGTATAGGGCCAGAAGGCAAAGGTATGTGTGAATGTCCAGCCTCCCGCACTGCCGCTGTGAGTATGGCCTCCCCAGCCTGTCGAGCACGCAGTTGCTGGACCTGCCGTATCTATATCTCCATCTGATACCAAAATTATAAATCTCCGTCGAGAAGGAGCCTCTTTCTGAATTGTGGAAAGAAATTCAGTCAGAGAAAAACAAATGCTTGCAACGGACATTGCGTGTATCGTTTAATTGGTTCTGTGTTGTATGTATGTATGTACAATTCTTAGCCTTGAGACGGAAAAAGCGTGGTATTTGGACATGGCATGGGATGGGTCACTCGTGGGATATTTCAACTTGAGACAGCTGTCATCTTGTGCTGTGTTGGACAAAAACGTGGCCACAACTGTCAGAATGGACATATCTTACAAGGAGCATCACCGCCATTTTCAGGTGAAGCACGCAACCACGCCTACCGCATATCAGGGACTGCTAGTATGTACGTGTAATTTGCAACATTGCAATTTGTCGGAGGCGGCGAGCGCAGCGCGGCACGAGCTCGCGTCCGGCTGCCTTGCTCTACCAATGGTGATCGAGCAATGATCGATGTAGGAAGGAATCAGCCACTGGTGGGAAGGCCGCAGGTGGGAACCGCTGATTGCGACCCGACAGTCCGCAGTGATGAGGACTGCATGTGTATGCGTGGGTATGTGCGTGCAGGTGCAGGGTGGGGTCAGAAAGTGATAGCAATTGATTGGGCCAATGAGATGCCTTGCAGTCGCCGTCTTTTTTCAAGATAGTGCAATTTTCATACTACAGAGAAGGTTTTGTGATAGGAGCATTCGTGACGGGTAACAGGCAATCATGGAAAACAAATCAAACGATAAGAGTAGACAACGGCTATCCACTACATTTTCGACGACTGTACTGCTAAGATTTGACATGAGAAACTATCTGAACTCTAAACTTACCGAATGCTGCTGCCAGCACGGGGAAGAGATAAAATGTGCGCTAGAAGCGGGTAAAATCAACTATGTCAAAAATACCCGTGGAACCCGGAAGCGAACTCTGCTCTATGGAGTGAATTTGAATTAGACAAATGAATGGGATGGTGTGTTATGGAAGGTTGACCACAATCAACCAAAAGAGAGAAGTGGTCCAAGTCCCAAGCAGTGAAAATATTCTGCAGGTGAGCCTCCGCACAAGCCCCGTGTAGTGGACGCGACAGTGAGTCCGCCGGCCACCTTGTTTGGGAATGATTCACAAGTTCACAGATCACTTCCGCGATGTGTTTGATGCTCTCGACCTGGTTGATACTTTCAATAGCGAGCTTTCGACATATAACGCCGGGCAGTTTTGCAAGAACCAAGCAATGAAATGATACCAGTGTAGACTTGTACCCCGACGCTATCTGGAATGGATGATTGGAATTGGGACATTTCCCTACAAGTGTTGTTTGCTCGCCGTTGCTCCTTTTTTTAGGATGTTGGAGCTTCGCGGCTACGCAACCTTTCCCTGATGCGAAAACTGGTTTTCGCAACTTGGGAGCATGTCATCGGAGTTTGAGTCACTTCTGCTCCATGCTTTAAGAATTATTTTGCATATTTCCATATAGCTTGATCCGAAAGAAACAAATTTTTTCTGTCTCTACGCGGTCACTCATACCCAAGGATTGACTAGAGACAGCAAGCGTTCTATGCTACGAACACTGATTGGTTGTTACTGTATGATAGATGCCTTTTAGCGCCGCAGTTGGCGCTTTGATTCTTTATTATTTTGAAGGGCGAACTGCGACGTTAAGCAGCAGTTGTCATACCACCAGTTTGGCTGGCGCACACTACTGCGCGGCTGGCGCGATAAAGCAATGCGAAGCGATCTGCTGCAGTGAATCGCGACTCATGCTGATTTCTATCAACTGAAATCATGGATAATTCGAACAGAAGAATAAAACGAATGTCAGTCGGTGAGCACTTTTTTGATTCAGATTTCAAACTTTTCGTTTCGCGCACATTACATGCCCCCACCCACCATTCGCTCGAATGCAATTAATCTGCCCTAATACTAATACTTCAAAAATAGTAAGTGCAAGAATGAAGTTAAGATAACCTCTTTACATTTCATCAGTTGATACAATCGCTTGTCTCCCGCCACCAGCGCCCATATCATACCACCAAACCCTCATGATTTGATAGTGTGAAATGATGTATGGTGCTCATCATTGCAGACCGGTGGGGCGGGTGAGCCGCGCCGCGTGTGACTCGGCTGTGACGCGACTGTCATCGCTGCCGCGTCACAGCCGAGTCACACGCAGCGCGGCTCACCCGCCCCACCGGTCTGCAATGATCCCCTGCTGCGGACTCACCCGCGCCACCGGTCTTGTAATGATGAGGACTGTACAATCTTGCAAGAAAAGGGTGCCTGGAACGGCCTCCTATCAGCTCCTATCGGCGGTTACCTCTCTGCCACCCACCAATTATCCCCGTTACATCCATTATATCACCTGCTAGAAGCTTCCTACTGTTACTGTGACGAGCGCTATAAATCAGGCGACGTTTGATTCTAATTCTGCCTATTAGATCTCAACGTTATCGACACACCCTGCCACCCTTCAAGTGTGTTCCTACACTATAGCCCACAGCATATCTTGGAACCAGCGTGGCACAGTTGCTGGGACCAGCGCTATCAATTTGTTGACCCTACGCTACTGGTGCTCCTTATCGGTCCCTGCCACCATCCAATAATGTTAGCGTGTCACCCCTTAATCACTTATCAGTTTGGACTCCCTGCGGCTGAATTCGAAGAAGCGATGAAATTCGGTCAAGCACACACGTACACATATCAACACACAAACTTAGCGGGGTTCCGTCTAACTTTTGTCATGAGTCAGCACAACTTTGATCAGTCGTAGTCTTTTTTGTATAATCGATCTGAAGTTGGCATACAAAAAACAAAAAAAAAAACTGGTGCGAATTATTCACAATCTACAGAGCTTCACAGATCCTCGTGACCTAGGCGGGTAAGGGGGTGCATATCGTTTGGCGCAGCCGGATTGCCACTAGGGTGCATCGGCAGTAATTGCCACCCACAGTCCGCTGATGGGATGCGTATCTTGTACTGGGCAACTCATTCACTTCTATAAATTTCTTGATTGACGTACTTGATCGACGTACGCTGACATTGCGTCACAGGGTGCAGCATCATGATGTGTGAAATGGTGGTGTCAGTACGACCCCCCCCTCCCAAGGGAGGGCCTCGATACAACCTCCACAGCCAAGAGGGGGTCTCTATACAACCCTCTTACCTAACACCTAGCCTTATCCGGCTAGCCAAGTCCGGCTTCTTATCAACTTTTCCGAATCCCACATTTTCCAGTTTTTCATCCAAAAATGATGCTGTCGGCGGGGGGGGGGAGCGGTGTATATAGACAATGTGAAACGGGGAAAACCGCAAAAAGCCATCAACCGGGAACCAGGAAAACTCTGTTGCGCCAACATAGGAGGCCGATTGCGTCCGAATCTACTAGTTAACCATCATCGTCCGTTCTTAAGCCTTTTTCGCCCCGACATAACTGGTAGTTGCTTAGAAGAGGTTATAACAAGAGTACTTTAATTGAGCTCTAATCTTTCCTACTTCAGAGCAGCTTTCACTTTTTGATGTGCTTCTCCGAACGGTAAGTCCAGTTCATTTTACTGAGGGAGTTTATCAGAAAACCAGTCGGATCACCCGGCTGCCGCCGGGTGCTCCTCCTTTGTCACGGCCCGGCTTCGCCAGGCACTCTTTCGAGGCGAGGTAGAGTGTGCAAAATACGCCTAACCGTCACAGTGCATTTTCCAGCAAAATGTAGAAATAATTGAAAATAGCTCGAGCAATGGGTTAAAGTTGAATCAGGCGAGAGGATCGTGCAACATACAGCGCTTTGTTACTTCCGAAATTCTAATGACATCAAAAGAAAGAACTACACCGAGATACTTGACAGTGAATCGTTAAAAAGTGGTAAGAAATGTGACGAAATTTGATTTTCATCAAATTTAATCAATTGGTATGATTACTTACCACACGTCGTCCTTCCACAAAAACTTTGGAATTTGGTACTTCGAAAGCTCTAACACCTTGAACAACGATGACCGCAAGGCCTCTTATCAGTCCCTATCAGTTGTTATGGCTTTTTGTCACCCACCGTTCCTGACCCCATTTCACCCCCTATATCACCTGCTGGAACCAACGCTGACTCTGCGACCCACGGTATGGAAACAGTGGCCTTATCTTTCTGACGCCCCTTATCCAATCTTATCAGATGCTGGCAGTTTTTGTCACCAACCTAGTGTTCCTTTCCTAAACCCTACATCGTATCTTGGAACCAACCTCCTACTGTTGCTGTGACTCGCGTGATGGACTCAGTGACCATACCCTTCTAACATCTCGAATCTTATCAGCAGCTGACAGTTCTTGTCATCCACCAATAATGTTCCTGTCCCATACCCTACATCATATGTTGGAATCAACACCTGGCTGATGCTGTGACCCGCATTACGAATATGGCGAGAGTCCCCTTCTGCGGCCTCTTATCAGACTTACTGGGAGGGTATGGAGATTTCGTGTCAAAAGAGGACAGACCCCACAGCACGCGGAATAGCCATGATATACCGGTAGAAATATTTGTGATCGTTGCCAATGTCTAAATAACGCTGAAATCTATCCTTTTGTCCATTCTTTTCTCGGAGTTAGTACCAAAAATCTCCATAACCCTCACACGGAAATTCAGCAACCTGTTAGAGCAGCCTTTGAAGCATCCTACCGCTTGATGCGTTCTCCACTACTGTAGGTTTCTTTTTCTGGAATGCACTCCCACATTCGGGCAGTTTAACGCTTCGAATGGTCCTCTCTCAGGTTGCTGATGAAAGATAGTCATAGTTATAGTGATAAAGCCAGTTGCTGCTGTTCATGGCAACTGAGTAAACAACCGTCATGCATCTGAACTCCGGTTGCTTTAGCGGCCGTACATGATGTCGATAGCGGTAAGAGCATAAGAGTGAGTTGTGTACGAACTACTGAGAGCCTGATACCTGAATCATATCAGTCGCATTATGGCAGTAAGCGGTGTTGCGGATCATGATGACGCTTTCAACCTTATCATGCCTTTCTTAGTCACTCGTAGTGTGCTCAATACCACTTCTTTGAACCGAAGGTCGCACCAGACCCTGCAGCCTGCCCCACAGAATGGGACCCCTTCGCATCTAATGCAAAACGGTATCGAATATATCAGATGTTGTCAGCTTCTGTCACACACCAATCATGTCCACTTCCCTTCCCCTATACCACGTCTCGAAATCAAGGTCCCACGTTCGCTGCAACCTGCGCTAAGAATTTGGAGACACACCGCGTCTGAAGTCCCTTATCGGATCTTATCAGATGTTCATCAGCTTCTGTCAGCCACCACCCTACCGTGTTATTAACTCTCTATGCAAATACACGGTCCCGCAGCTGCTGCAACTCGCGCTACGAATTCGGTCACCCTTCCCTTCTAAGGCCCCTTATCGAATCCCACCAATGTTCCCGTTCTGCCGCGTGTATCACTTCTTGAAATCACGGTCCCGCAGCTGCTGCAACTTGCGCTACGATTTCGGTCACCCTCCCTTCTGAGGCCCCTTATCGTATCTTATCAGCTGATATCACTTCCTGTCACCACACCAATTGTGTTCCCGTCACACCGCCTACATCACTTCTTGAAATCAATGTCTCACTGTTACTGGGACCGGCGCTATGAATTTCGTGACACACAGACAGACGCACACACACACACTTACAGACATACTTAGCGGATTATAATAGAGTAGGATGAGGATTATCCACGAATCAAAAAACAACATCGTATGGCCTTTTTTATTATGGATCAATTTGCAATTTTTCTAGCGGTTGTTTTCTTATCTGTTGTTGTTGCTGCGTGCTTCCACTCGAGCGTGCGCTCTGCACCCCTCACCGGACCTCTTCCCTTGCACATGCTCAGGTCCGGCTGAGCACGTGCAGGGGAAGGAAGCAGAGGGGAGGGGTCACTCGGTGCCCCCACCCTCGGCTTCACCCCACCCTGCCCCCGCACGAGCTCACGTCCAGCTGCCACCGAGCAGCGTTGCACATGCGCTCGCTGAGCCGTACCGAATGGTTGGTCTTATATATGCTGTTATCACAATCAAAACATTGGATTGATACATCTGCACCGATCGAATCCCGGTTTGTCTAGCGGTGGTTTTTCCATTTCACTAACCTGTTTAATCCTGTGAAGCACTCTGCGGACGGACAGACATACAAACCAACGATAATAGCGACAAACCACACACAAAGTTTCTGCTTATAGAATGTAAGATTTGTTATCCAGTAACACTGGATAATTGCTTGCCTGATGACCCCACCTTGATTTCACGAGCTATGACTCCCTGTCAGATGTGCATTCTCTTACTAAACGGAGGCATTTTGCAGTGGAAATCCTTCCAAACGGCTTTGAAACTTACTGTGGAGGTACCAATGCTTAAACAAACTAAGCGTATAGCTTACCGGATTCACATTAGAGGTGCTGAAAGCTGGGCCAAAGGCGTCACAAGATTACCGTCACCTAAGATTCTGTTTGCAATGTTTCATATTACTGAACTTCGAGTTATTTCCTGTTCAGTTAAGGTAATGTCATTCGATGACTTCCCTAAGATTTGTGTCTCACTGAGCGTGCAAATGAGCTAAGTGGGCAAAGTGCGCACCTTATTCTACTCTAATCAATGCTAGGAATGTAATCCTTACCAAGGTTTAGAATCCTACTATATATAAATCGCCTAAGTTTGTCTTTGCGTGTGTGTCCTCCTGTGTCTGACAAGTGGTGGAAGTCTGTCTGTGGACCCAGTCTGGTTTGACCGGAAATTCATAACTTCCTTCAAAACAGCGATAATGCGCTCAACTGATAGATGATGTAGGAGGTCGGGCAGGAACATTATTGGTGGGTGGCAGGAAGCGATAGCAGTTGATAAGATACCATAAGGGGCCGTATAAAGGCGAAGTCAGCAAATTCATAACGCGCGTCACAGCAAGACTAGAGCGTTGGTTCCAAGAAGTAAGTAGGAGCAGGACGGAAAAGCATTACTTTGGCTGGTGGCAGGAATGATAAGAGCTGATAAATACACAAGCGCGGCCTTGAAAAAAGAATGAGCTACCTAATTCATAACACCGGCCACAGCAGCGATGAGACGTTGATTTCAAGAAGTTAGATAGGGGGCAGGATGGGAACATTATTGGTGGGTGGCAGGACGTGATAACAGCTGATAAGCTGTTATCACGTCCTGCCACCCACCAATAATCTTCCCATCCTGCCCCCTGATCTAACAGCTGATAAGCTGATAAGCTGTTATCACGTCCTGCCACCCACCAACTGATAAACTTCAGCACCGGTGCCCAAGGAACAATGGTTAGAGGCTTCGTGAGTCAAGTATTCTATCCCTTAGCGATATGGTTACGACCGCTAAGCTCTCGAGTTTCGACGAAAATTAAAAGCCCTGGAAGCTGCTCAACGGAAGTACTAGGATGTGAGAAATGTGAGGATATATCACCATGATATCGATGTTATTACCATCAAAAGTCTTTCAACCGCTAAGCTGTCCTATTTCCAACGGATGGTGAGTGTTTCTTAGAAATGTGATAAGCACCAGACATTAGCAAACGTTCATTAAATAGGAGAATCATAATGAAATAGGCCGTATTCTAAAAAATTGTAATCGGCGAAGTGTTCGGGGTCAATACAGGAATCCTGTCAGCGCAGTACCATTACCATAGGTTCAACCATACGCGCAGTAGTGCGCGTCAGCCAAGCTTGTAACTTATAAACAAAAAAATATGTGGAATATAAAAGCGGTCATAACGAGTATCAGGTGGCTCGGCGAAAAGTGCTATCAATTTTCGACTTAGGTTCCTTTTTTGAAGAAAGGAGTGTAAGATCAACATCGTACAGCAATGTCACTGCGGAGTCCTTGCCGCTTTTTGAGCACCTCATAGATGCCATCGCTTCACAATGCAGGGAGGCGCGACGCAAAGTTACACATCATCTCAATTTTGACTTGATTTCGTGTTATGGAGGTTTTCGTCCGAGGAAGCAGCGCTCTTATCCAGCGTTCATGGATCCGCGCAGCTCCCTCAATCTCAGGTTTAGCAGGCTTACCAAACCTCTCTTCGTCACCAAAACTGTAGGCTACCGCTTTGGGGCATTAGCATCCTGAAAAAATGTCCGATAATCGGAAACATCATCCTTATGCAGCTGCTGGCGCGAGGGTGATGGAAGAACAAGAGTGCCCGAGGAAGTGTTTGAGGTCGGTGCTGATGGTGGCGGATAAAATCCTTGTCCATATTGCAGAAGAAGAACAAGCAGGAGGCAAGCGAGTGCTAGAGAATGCACTCCTTGATGTATTAAGTGCTCACAATATCGGTTACCCCTCTTCAGGTAATGGGCAAGCATTTTGCCAGATTTGAACAATAATGACAGACTTTCCCGCCAACTTAATAAAAGATAAAAGCGCTCATTAAGCCCATGGGATGGAAGTAAAAATAACTTCTTTGGCGGAGGTAAAACTGTTTGACGTGCACACTGAGAAGAAGTTGCTTCCTGATTCAACAAATCGATCCGCTACAAAAATTTAGGCGAGAAATGCAGCCTACCATCCAATATTAGCTAGCTTCACCGGTTGGAAATTTCTTCAAAAATTGTAAGAGGCTCAGTTTGCTGGGAATGCAATATTTCAGCACTATTCTTTCAAATCCTGTATCAAAGGTTGGTTTGATCATTCAGCACGCTTATTAAATCCATTCGCACACCAAACTAATGTGATGTTCGTATTCTCGAGGTCAAAATGCTCTGGGCACAGAGCTGTGGCCGAATGTACTCACGAGAAGGAGTTTTGTCTAGGGTCTTTCCGGAATTTTCAAGAGTGGGGCAGTGAAGATTAGACAGTATTAGTTTTTTCCAAAAATTTATGTTCGTTGAAGAATTTTGACCAGACTTACCAGCGAAGTACCATTCTTTGTCTACTGAAAGGTGCTCTAAAGTAAGATAGATCAGAGCTGAAAAGTACTCTGGATATAACCACTTTTAAATAGCTATGCAGCATTAAAGGTCCGCGATCAGGTATGCAAGTTGAAAGTATGGCTATGGGAAGGTAGTGTGCTCCACGATGAACATCCTTGTACCGGTTTCGCGACAAAATTGTAAGGGAGGGTTATAGCACAGCGTAAGTAATACGCCTCCTTTCTTTGCAGTGACTCCGCCTCCAGACTCCGCCTTCGATGCCCGTCTTTCAGTGAAAATCGAAACTGTACGACGAAAAAGCATGAAAATCGTCACTTGTACGGTTGAAGAGTTTTCGGGGAATCAGCTGTACAGATAAAGATAAAGGCGTAGTGTTGGAGATGGAGGTAATTTGACGCGTCCGAATTCGGATCGGAATGCGGTTCTATCTAGGGCACTTGACGCATGTTTTTTTCTGCTTTTTTTCTTCACTATCGAGTTACTCAGTACCTTGTCGTCTATATGCAAACCCCTAATCCACTATCTGTGATGGCGAATGATCGCGGGCTTTGCCTTAAGTGAGGAGGCGAAAGAGGGCGAAAAATCGCTCAAAAGCGGACGAAAATGGTTGAGTAGGAGATTCGGACGCAATCGGTCGCCTATGTTGGCGCACTGCCAACGTAGTCGTAATCAGGTACGTCAATCAAGAAATTTAATAGACGAGCACGAGTTGTTACAAGAGGAGGGGTCGTGCTTGCCCTCTGAGAGAAAATTGCGGAGGTAAAAATTTTTCCCAAATTTTGACTTCTTGCCGTCTTACATGTGCTATACCCCCCTCCCCATCCCCTCGACAGCTCAATCATATCAGAGCAGAGGACTAGGGGAGGAAGTCATAATAAGCCACATTTGGGTGAGGGGTCGTACGAAGTCGACCAAAATCCCTCCCCAAATAATGGTGTGCCCTGGTCCATGTGGTATCGACGTCCACGTTTCAGCTATGCGTGTGGCATGGTACTACGTAATGCCTGCGTATACCTAGCAAGGGAAGGATGGTAGGTCGAAGTGGCCATTTGAAATGAAATGTATACCAGCTGAAAGGTCAGGAAGAGGATTACTGAACCGTCTTCCATACCTGCGCGCGGACCTTCCAGAAAAAAGTTACGGAGCTTTTCAGGGGGAAAATACTCGCATTTAAAACAAATTGGAGGCGTAAGGCCGTAGCAGCGTGGCTGAGTGGTCACGTTGCGGGCTCACGAATGCGTGGTCGAGGATTTAGGTCCTTGATGCGTGTGCTCTTTTGCATTCTCGAAAGTGGTCTCTGTGCACTTCAAAGCGATTTTGCGGAATTCTTGTGCATGATAATGTCGCGACATAATGTTTCTGAACTAATGGAGCGTTGTGGACGATTCCATTTGCAACATTTTTTGGCTGTTGACTTCTTCTTTCAACTGATTTTAAAAGCATATTTTTCATGAAAAAAATGCATTCTAACGAATGAGTTCGCCCTGAAAGATGACTTTTTGCGACTTATTGACTGACTTGAATGACTTATTCTCCAAACGACATGACTGAAAACCGAATCCGAAACCGCACCTAGTTGTGGGCAAAGATGAGTACAGTTGGAATGTGCTCTCAAATGACGTGGCGTTGATTTGACAATCATGATGGAGATCGTGACGGACAAAAGTTTCATTCATTGCTCACATAGTTTTCAAGGAGGTTCTGCTCTAGAGTGGTGCTTTCGCACCTGCAGAAAGTTTCCGGCTCGCATGGCAGCCTCTTCATCCAGAAGTGTTCTCTATAAAGTCGTTCGCATTGGCTCCATTAGTTCAAAAACATCACGTCACGACATTATTAGGCACAAATTTATGCGAAATAGCCTTTGAGTGCCCAGAAAGCACTTTGAGTGCCCAGAGAGCACCTTCAAGAAAATGCAAAAATTCAAATCCTCAATCACGATTCGTGAGCCCTACAACGTAACCAGCCACGCTGACACGATGGCGTTAGCCTTACCCGCCAAATTGACGCTGTCGTATTGGATGCGAGTATTCCCCCTGAAAAGCTCCGTAACTTTTTTTCTGGGAGGTCCGCAGCAGATATGGAAGACGGTTTCGTAATCCCGTCCAAAGACCTTCCAGCCGGTATACATTTCATTTCAAATGGGCTCTATAGGCCTCTCCAAGCCTCTTTGAGAATGTAGCCAAAGGCCACGAAGCATTTCATAGAGGGAGAATGTCGGGTAATTGGGTGCATCGTCCTTGGGTAGCTCCTTTTTTTGGCCTCAGAAGACCTTATACTTGAGCAAGAGTGGTAGAAGGGAAAGCTTGAGAGTCCTTGGTCCTGAAACAAGACTGCATCGCTTAAATGTTAAGTTATTTCTGCCAAACGAGGTTGTTAGATGAAACCTTTTATTGGCCCGACGTTTCGACCTTCTCGTCTTCTTCAGAGGCCTGAAAATGGCTCGAAGCTTTTAATTTGTCACCTACCCGATCAAGCGCCTTCCCCACTCTAGCGTTTCCGACGTCGTGTCCCGAACGCCCCGAAGAACCCGGTAATAACTGCGCACTACTCACCGAGGTTCCACCGTGCGGAGCCTAGCTCACGCTATGTGTCAGTAGAATAAGTAAGAGCGAATGAGTCTCACTAGAGTCCCATCGTTCCACATAAGTCAAAATTGTCATTGTGCACGTCGTCATGGCGAAGGAAGACAAGTAAAAGCCTTGCACCTTGACCCTGCTGGAGAGTCTAGACTGATGTATTGTGAAGCCAACCGAGAAATCAAAGGACAATCATCAGTCTCAAGAGCATGAGAGAAGCTCTTGTCGTTGATCTGAATGCCACAGGAGAGAAGCAGATCTATCGCATAGCCAAAGCTCAGGATTTTATGATTGCCACGGTATCAAAGCTAGCTAGATTGCCCCGCAATGTCTGCAGTAGACAGAAGCAGCAAGTGCTGGCAGGAATACTACCAGAAGAGCAGCACGTTCGTCACATTTCCGCATCCAGCGTTTCGTATTAACCCAATTCAAGGGCTCATTTCACGTATCACCGAGGATGTCGAGTGTATCATCAAAACGATTAAAAAACGGAAGGTTCTGGTTGGTGTAAAACCGTGGAGAAGTGGAAGAACTTAGGAGGTCGCTTTCACTTGATACAGCCTTTTAGCAAATGCTCGGAAGATGGAGTGATCCCGAAGGGCTGGTCAAAGAGTGTTCATCATAATGAGAAAAGAGGTATCGCCAGCTGTATCCACTATCGCCCGATGTCTCTTATGTCTTCGAATATCTGCTTGGCACCAGACCGATTGTGAAGGAAAAAGTTCATATAGGAGATCGGCGGTGCGAGTTTTGATCTAAATACGAGATCACAGACGCCATCCACGTTGTTCACCTTCTGATGGGAAAGGCCAGAGAATGGAACAAGCTACTATATTTGACTATTCGGAATATGGGGAAAGCCTTCGACCAAGTGACGTGTCGGCTCTTCGACATCAGCAAGTCCCTGATGCAGTCATTGATGTTCAGCTGACCTTCTCGAACCACCACCATCCGGATACTACATGGAGACACACTGCAGCCTCCGGTTTCTCTTAAAAGCGGTAAAGGATTGGCTCTCCCGCCACTGAAATCTGAAAAGAAGTAATGGACTGCAGAAGTAAGAAAGCTGCTCTGATCGCGGTCCACGTGTGTACGATGTCTACGCCTTCAGCTTTGTATCACCTCAAACACTTTTCTATGCACAGAACAATCCGCGCTCAAAACATTCAAGCATACAAAGACACAAACAGGTGATCTAGAAATATCAATATCCAACTAAAAATAATTCGGAAAGCTTCTCTGTTGGTGTGTGTGTGTGTGTGTCTTAGTATGTACGTGGGTGTGTGACCGGGAATTCATAACTTTCGTTGATTCAGCCGCAGACAGTCTAAATTCGTATTCGATATAAGCACATTATCACCACTAGTGTGTGATAGGATGTGATGATAAAAGGCATTGGAGGAGAAGTCTCAATCTAAACTTCATGCCACAACTACCACGAGATATTGGGGCAGGATTCGAACAATATTGGTGGGTGGCAGGACATGATAACAGCTGGTAAGATTCAGATCGTGATAACAGCTGGTAAGATCTGACATGCGGACTTGGAAGTCAAGAGTCGACTGATTCGCATGCTTGTCACAGTAACAGTAGAAGGTTGCTTCCAACAGGTGGAGGGGGGCTGATAAGGGTCTTGCGGCCATTATTCCCATTCAATACTGTACATCTTTCACACTGCCAAATTACAATGCCAACGGTTCAGTCCGGCCCAGCTCGCCACCAGAGTCCATCTCACTGATGGTGGGCTTGCCACCTGCCATCAGTGGACTGGACACTGGTGGCCGGTGATAAGTGATTATATGAATTGATAAGAATGGATAAGTTGTCTTTACTTCAAACCGTTATAATTCTTACTGGGAATAGCGATGTTGGTTATGAGAAATAAGAGAAATTAGCGGATGCTAAACGGGTTAGCGTGAGCAGAACACAAAAGCAATCAAGATCCCAAAATTCCCCATCTGGCCTACATCAAACGTATATCTCAGCACTACCATATGTTCCAAATTGGCGCTGAAGAGCCTGAAAGTGCATCTCAGAAAATGAAGAAAGAAATAGCAAGGCATGTACTAAAATGTTGAGATTTCCTTAGAAATATCTACTGCAACAAGTGCGGTGTTCCGGAGCAACCTGACCTTCATCATCTAGACCCTGGATGCAGACGGACGATTACAAAGCTATGAGGCGCTTCGCAGAAAAGTTATTGCAAATCGCTTCAGCAAAAAAAGAGAAGATTTGAGAAAAGTATTCTGACCGCCTTCTTCGGTTGATGCAAGCATGTGGTCACTATTGTTTCCCTCAAGGTAACATAACTATATAAGAGTATGTGGAGCTGCTCGAAAGAACATGGTGTAGGTGACTTGCCTCCAACGCTTCAGTAGCGAGGTGAAGTGAATAGCCAACTTTAGTTGACTGCGCGGTAAAACCACTGTTAGCGTTTAACCAATTGCTGAAGAAAAACATAAATGATTCGCCTGTTGCTATATCCTCAAACGGGCGTACCTGAGAGCATGACTGTCATGGTGACCCATAGCCAAATCAATTTTCGGATGGTTAGTTACTTTGATGACTGCACTTCTCACGTCCTGGACTAAATTGATTACTTCTTGCATGAACTTTAGCACCTAAAGTATGCACGTTTTATTATTTACCATTTCAGCTTAAGTACAGTGTTATGTGTAGCACACGGTGGCCGTCACTGAGTCGAGATTGCTGGTAGGAGATTATGTCTTGAGGGAGCTGTCGGAACCTTCACTTGCAACTGTCTTTTCTCTGATTCGGCCAAAACGATACCCCCCCCCTCGACAATTCACGCGAGAACTTGAGCAACACGCCAGATGAGATGCTGAGTTGCCCTACTGTCTCACATTTCTCCATCTGTATTTTAAAACCTGCTAGCGTTTCATGCTTTACCTGCCCCTGAATCGTCGTACTACTGCGTGCGTGGGGCTGTATTACGCATCAAATGTTACTCATTAGTATTATGAAACGTAGGCATAGAGATGAAGCCAAAGATGAACTCAGTTGCTGTTGCTAATCGGAACTCTGTAAGCATCCATCACTAAACCAATATCAACTTACAAGGAAAGGATACAACTTATCATGGTCAGAGGTACGGGCATGTTCTTGAAGGCTGAGCCCTCGATCAGATATTCTGAGTAATGGACTCATAATAGCGATGTCACCTCGTCAAGTATATACACTCCTCATCCCTGAGCCAGAGTAGGCGTGGCATTTGAACATGGCACGGAACTGGTTACTCGTGGAATATTCCAGTCTGGGACAACTGTCATCTTGTTCTGTGTTGGACAGAGACACGACAACAATTGTGTCAAGATGAAAATATCTCACCAGAAGCATAGACACCTTCAGGTTAAGTTGAAACATGCGGCCACGCCTACCCGATCTCAGGGATTTCGCGTATAGATCAATGGTGTAGAAAAACAAAAAAAAACATCGAATGTGGAATGTGATCGCGAATGCACCAAATAAAATCCTCTAACAAGCGCATCTATACGAGCAGAGGGCGATCGAAAAATGCGATCGACGAGATCAGTGATACTGCGGGGCCAGCCGAACCCCTGCCTACGTCCCTCGACAGGTCTTCTGTGATTATGGCTGAGTAGAGCAGCGATCGGAAGCAATGAAAGTGGGTCGGGTCAGTGAGAGGAACGGCAATACTCGCTCCTGCGCCGCAGAAGTGGTGTAGTAGCTGCAGCTGTGGAGCAGTCTCGTGCTCATGCAGATAGAAGTTTGAACTGATCACCGGCACTGCCTTTACTGAGTTGCCGGAGTACGCCTAGTCCTTCGGCGCGCATGTAAGTTTCTTGAGCAATGCAGCGGCTGCATTGTGATAGTGCAGACGGTGGATGACCGTTGCTGCATTCATTTTTGAAGTATGGGCGTAGCGCTTGCAAAAGATTTCGGGTATCAGGTTGATCGCTTCGAAACTTTTCTGTCTTTTCCATGTACCGGGGCGGTCAACTTTGGCTCAAGCCCTTTAAAATGAAGATTTGACTTTCCACGTGAAGTAAAAGAGACCTTTAGAGTGGAGAATCATGTCATAACCTCTGTGATGCCCTATTATCTGATGTAGCATGCATAAAAAGGCTGGTTCAGTAAGCTTCCAGATGAATTCAAGAAAGTGTCCGGCGTGGAACTTGTCAGCGAAGTTGAAATTCAAATTTCATCATTAGAATGTAATTTAAGTGTGATATAATTGTTTTTACTTATTATCATGAAACATCAGTATATAAAAGTGTGGTATAATTTCCAATATTGAATTTTTGGATTTATTGATTTCAAGGAAGTAGTCTAGTTTCCGTTTCGCACGTGCCCTTAGACGGAAACTAGACAACATGGTATCCTCCCTCCGTGCTCATCAGTAAGGAAGGGTTGGAGCAACAGGTTCAAGTGCGATAAGTTTGAAATTTTCAAAAACCTTTTCTAGGAATCCTTAAGAATTATAAAACGTTTAGATGATATTATTTCAGTCTTCTACTTTAATTTAGCAGCATAGCTATGAGTAGTTGGCTGTATATGTTTTTAACAAACCTTTTTACGAACAATGTTATCACTCAACTGTCACTAGTTAATGGTACATCTGCTCGGGTAAGATTTACTATAGTTCAAAATTTTGACTTACCATTTTGTTGCCCGGCTTGCACTGTAGTATTGGAAAAAATGGCATTACATTCTTAGTAGTTTGTTTATAAGTGATATCTGATTTTATCTTGTTTATATTCTAACTCGGGAAGAAATCACTTTTACTTCAAAAAACAATTTCTTGGTCTACTCCCACTCTACAACATTGATTTTATCAAAATCAGCATCGTTATGACTGTGTTTTGGATGTATGTCACGAAGCTATCTAAATAGAGTGGAGAATTTTATCCATTCATAGTCTATATTTACAATCAATGCAACTGTTCCTGGTTAAGCAGTTTGTAAGACAATTAGCAAATGTTTCGGTTACGTAACCTGACTCTACCAGCTTTTTATTGGTGAGTTTCAACCTGTCTATGAAATCCTCTATTATTAGAGCAGGTTCTAGCAATCCTTAAAATTTCTGAGTAGAATATTGAATTTAACATGAAATGAAATGTGAAATATCTGTTGATCAATTAGGGAATCGTTTGATAAGAAATTGAAACTGTTGTCTTATTATACATTCTAGTATATACATTCTAGTATATATTTTATGTGCTTTAATATTAATTTCCAGATCCAAGTAATTACACTTTATTCGTCGCTGTGGGTTCATCATTAGAACCACTGAAACCAACATTGAGCCTTTTTGGTTACGGATAACGGTTGTGGCCACAAACTCCGGAAAATTAGTTCTCCGGCTTTCAGCTTCTTGATTAGACACAGGGAGGAGAGAGTGTTGCAAATGTTCGTTTTTGCAAATCCAATTTGGTAAGTTGGAAATCAATTTTTTTCCAATATTCAAGGGAGATAAGCATACTATTCTATAAAACAGAGGATCTTCTAATAGATGGTACAGGAATCAATGGCCATACTTCTCGTTTTTTTGTAAATACCGGACAAGAGAAGAAACGTCATTACTCTCATTCAATATAATCATTGTTTGTTTGATAACACCGTCAGTCAACGCGTCGGTGAAGGACTCGCCACACGTGAATGATCAGAGTTTATCATAAACACTCTAGACGAATAGACGAATAGTATGATCTTTGTCGTGTACTTGGAGCACAGAGAGCCGGGCCTCCGTACTCAAGGGACTCTAGCGCGTTGTAGGGAGGAATGGAGATGTTACCGATGCTAGAGCAACTTGATGATCAACGAAAGGTTTTATTTGTTCTGTCTAGAAAGATCCTTCATGAGCTACAGCAACTTCGCGGCCGAGCTTTCACCGTTGTAAGAGCGGATCATCATTGACTCGAGGAGAGGGGCTTAACACGGCCACGCGTCAACTGGGATACGAAGACATGGGAGTTAAGACCTATGGCCAAAACCATATCATTCTGCTTTGCTGACGGTATCATGCTAATAACCCTGAACACCGAGCAAGCAGGGCGAATGTTGGCGGACTGCTTATGTGGACACGTCGGTATGCAGTTGAGCCTAAAGAAGACAAATCTCGCGAACATGAAAACGGACTAATTTCTGATGTCTCATTCTCACACTGAACGGATACTTACAAATATTCAAAAAGTGTTCAGCTAGGTTGCAAAATCAGCACGACTCAGACCAGGGCTAAGGAAGCGAGCGGCTCGAGAGCATTAAATATTATCTATAGACTCTTGAGGGAAAAGAAAAAACCCTCCTTTCCAACTCCGTTTGTCCTTCTTGCCCTAACTAGTTCCTCAAAGACTTTAACTCTACGAAAGCGGCGTAAGCGTGCGGTCAGCGTCGTTCAGCATGCCAACAAAAGAGTAATGCTCGCAGATTCCCGGCCACTAAAGTCTGGAACTTCGCAATCCGTCGAATACTGAGGTCAGGAGCGCAACCGCTCACACCAGAGTTTCGGAAAAAGGCCAAGCAGTCGTTGTGGAAATCACAACGAGGGGGGGGGGAAGTATTCCACCATGAAGTAGGGGAGGACGCGTCGTGAGTGGAAGGATCATTCTGAAGCGGAAAAAGCAGCTATACTCAAAGTCAGTCAGTCATTGAACGATGGGAGAGTTATTAATTGTTCTCGTTGCGGAAAATACCTGGAGCGACACCTGAAGGCAGAGGCAAGCTGCAACCTCAGAAGTGGGGACGGGCGGCGACAGGAAGTACGTTTGCTGCACAAAACGACGTTATGAATCAACAAACAGATATGACCGCACGGTGTGTGGTAGTCACATGCATGGCGCAACACAGAGGCGATGATAATCGACATCGAATGCACTGTTCTCCGCTGACGTTGACGAGAATATTCGTTTAAGAAGTATACTAAAGTCATCAAGCGAACTGGAAGTGATGTTGCGAAGAATGGTTGGGTTTTCGTGCCACCGCCACTGGAACTGTCGGAAAGAAAACACGACGGAGAGTTTTTTGAAAGCGAGTATAGGGGAGAGTGGAATGTTTTTTTTTCAAAGAACCAGGCTCAGGGCTTGTTTTGCTTCCTACAACTGAGCAATGCTGATACTTTGCGCTGCTGGTTTACTAGGCTTATTATCCGCTGATCCACTGCCCCCATTCAGCTGCCAGATGCATTTCCTTGCTGATGGTGATGGATGGTGTGCCCGTCCGTAGGCGTACCCTAGAACACCATTTGCAGCCATATCGCCTCCCACTGATATGCAGGTTTTAGTTGATATGCAAGTTCACTGTGCATTCTTGCTCATGGATCAACAATGAGAAGAAAAGAGCCTCAATCGAGCAAAGGACAATAGTACTGGTTTTCAAGAGGCATTACTATTTCTGCGTACCTGACCCCAGCCATACTGTGTAACTGATCCAGAAGAGTCAAGTATGAAAACAAGCGATTTGTCATCTGCGGTACTTGAGCAATAAAAGCAAACTTCTCCCTGCAAAAATTGCACATTTCGAACAATTAAGATTATTCAAAATGTTTGTCACTATAGGAAAATGTTACCGACAATCAGCATTGTTATCTTATTGTATTGCAACAACCTTTGAATGTAGGTATTTTCTGATACGGAGCCACAGCCCTCACCAAAATTTTGATATTTTCGCTGTCGGGAAGTAAGACGTCCTTCTGATGCCGAATTTGTGAATTTCCGAAAGACGGGTTTTTGCTGTATGTGATAACGATGCTAGCCGCTCAGATGAAGAGGTACTTTTTGCCGTTAGGGGGAAGTCATCCTACTCTATATAATCCGCTAAGTATGTCTGTAAGTGTGTGTGTATTGCATATGTAAATTTTGCAAGACTGCGAACAGTTTTGTGCTTCGAAGGCGGAACTTTTTGTGAGTTGGATACTGCTATATATAATGCGATCTCTCAGGTCTATCTACCTATGTGTGCGCGTTTGTTCACTTGATTCATCTGCAGAGAATTTAAATTGATAAGTGATAAAGGGGATGGGATGGTAACATGTAAGGTGGGTGGAAGTGATAAAGGCAAATCATGGGCGTCAGAAAGGGAAGGTCATCAAGGTCATGGGGCGGATCACAATTACAGTGGGACTTTCGTCCCAACAAATGGTATAGCGAGCGGGACGGGAATATTATTGGTGTGTCACACGGATGGGAACTGATGAGGAGTGTTGATAGGGGAACGATCATTATTGCTAGGCCACAGAAAAGGATAGTAACTGATAGCGGTTAGAAAAGGAGTTACAGAACGACTTCTAGCAATTTCACAGCGCAGGTACAAGTGAGAATAAGACGTTATTCCAAACGGCAGTATAGAGAATTGGGCATTAAACACTATCATTTGTTGGCGAGGAGCTGATAAAGGGCGTTAAAGCAAAGCGCCATGAAATCCATAAAAAATAGCAGCTGCAGTGTGGACTTGGCTTCGAGTTGAGATATCGATGGTAGGAAGGGGATACTGGCTGTAGGCAACAGAAAGTGATGTTGACTGACGAGAGATCGTAAAATTCAGGCACTATTCGCGTCTTCACATTCTCTTATGACTTATTTGCCACCGTATGCCGCGAACATGAGAAGAGATAGGCTCAGCGAGTGAAATCGAACGCTAAACAGTTCCCATGAAAAGTGGATGCCTAGTGGCACTAGCCAGTGAAATTCTATAAGAGCCACTATCAAATGACCCGATGGATGCAGCTTCACTATTCTTACGAATGATCTCACAAGTAAACCCCAACAGGTCGAGCAGGCCATTTGCCGTAAAATATATGTAAATTGACGTGTCTTGAATTCAGATCGGAATCTGTGGAACGATTCTATGAAGGGAGTCACGGACCACTCTTTCTCTGCTGTGTTCGCACAAATTCGGTACGATAAGTAACTGCGGCAAGCGGCCGGTGTTCTAGTAGATGAGCACGCTGCTACAGAGACACGAGGTTACATGTTGGAGTTCTTGAGTCTTGAGAATTTTCGCTTTTATGTAAAACGCTTCATATGAAACCTCAAAACACTTCTGTTTAGCTAATTTACCTAGTTCTCTGATTATTTGACATCAGGAGCAAGCAATTCGCCATTTCTGGTTCTTTTGAGAAGTTTTGTCATGAGGATATCCGGGATATCCGTTTGTTAGAGCTTGCATTAAGAAATGAAGATCTTATGGTTCAAGAGCACATGTGGTATTCTTCCACGAAATGATAGAAACAAAACAAGTTCTCACAATGAGCACAGCGAATAAAGAAGTACTCTCCACACACGGTACAGTTACAGTTCTCCACCAGTCCAGAGGAGAAAGCAGTACTGAAGTTCTTTTTAATTTTGAATAAAATTCTGTCCACGTGGTCTGTGCAAAATCACCCGATATGATCAGCCTACACGATTATATCTACCGACCATTCAGCACAAAAGAACAGCTAGCGGTTGCTTTCTTGTTCTGTCAGAATGTTCTGCCCGAAGGTGGTACCGGCGTATCTGTTTAAGGGGATCAGTGGACTAAGTAAGTTAGCTAAAGAGAAGTGTTTTGGGGTCTATATGAAGTGTTTTACACAGAAGCAAATTTTGCTAGAGTCAAAGATTCCTTCCAACATGCCACATCGTGCGTCTGAAGCAGCGCGCTTATCCACACTACCACCGGCCGCTTGGCGCTAGTTATCTTCCGAACTTATGCGAACACAGTAGGGAATGAATGATCCGTAACTCCCTTCAGAGAATCGTTCCGCAAATTCCGAGGGCAGATTTGAATTCAGCGGCTCAAGACACGTCCATCTATGTACATCTCATTGCAAATGGCCGGATCGACCTGTTGGGGTTCCCTTGTCAGTAGTGTTAGCATCGGACCGTTTCCCGCGGTGAAACTATCCGCATCTCAAACGATTGCTAGATGTTCTTAGCAATGTGATAGGGCCCTTGTCATTATCAGGTAATCATCAGAAAGGGAAATAAGTTAGAGGTAGGCATTATTTCGAGAAGGGGATTTCAACCAGCCGTCACTAGTCGGCACGGATGTATTGTCAGTCAGTTGCATATAATTTTTTTGTGTCTTCATTGAAACTGATACAAATATGCATTTGGATGGGAAAATTGACCGACGGGTTTTTCGCTGTGTTGAGCACCTATATTACCAGTCGGATCACCCGGCTGCCGCCGGGTGCTCCTCCTTCTTTGTCACGGCCCGGCTTCGCCGGGCCGGCCTGGCTTCGCCAGGCACTCTTTCCTTAGGCGAGGTAGAATGTGCTAAGTAATTTTTCACTAACAAGGGAGGTCTTTCAGGTCGTGGCGCGCTTTTTGGAAATGGTTTGTTGCTTGTTGTAGGGGTCCATACAAGGATCACAAAAATGGGTTTCATTTTTGCTATGCGTTTCTGGGGAGGTCAAAAACTGAGTGAAAAGAATTTGACAAGAATGGGCGATTTTAACTATCTTAATGGGCTCCGTTCTGATTGTATTCGAG
>MU913474.1:5627-17842 GCA_036418165.1 Cooperia oncophora | reverse complement strand
CCCCCAACAAGAAAAGTGCCAGGGCAGGGCAAAGGCAATTTCTTACTTCACCGTGGTCACGAGAGCATCGAGGGTCTAGACGGAAGACAGGCGGGAACGCATGTGGGAGAAAAACAAGTCGTTATGGAGGGCACCTCCTTTGGCTAATCTATTACAGTACGTCAACAACAACACTGAAATCTTACACGGACAATGATCCATTCGATGTCCAGTCATATAGAGCACCTCGCCAGGCTCCGGACCTACCATACGGCCATAACCTGAACAAGCATTATTGAACTCATTTAGTTCTTTGGAATTCACCTCCACCAGGAGAAAGACTCAAGCTATCCTAAGCTCCGACATAAGAAAGAGCCTTTTTAACCTTGATTCGTGACAACTTCGTCCTTGTAGGTGGCGTATTGCAGTGAAGAAAATGTTCCTGTGAATTCGGTTGCAGTGAGAAGTTCAACTGAAAATTGGTATAACAAAAAAAGCAGAAGACAGATGTGAAGGACAGAAGCAAGTCTTACAGTAGTGAACTGCACATTGTTCAGGATGGAGAGCTTTGGTGTCGACGACCTGCAACCAAGTGAAAATTTTGTGTGCGAATTCATCTCAAGCGGTACACCCTTCCAGATTGATCGGCAAATCTGGATGATACTAATAGGGCTGAAATTAGCAAAAAAACGGCCAACTGTCTTAAGAGTTCCGCTGGACTCTCGCGCAATCGCTGGCCCTTCAGTTCAATAAAAAGCGCGTGGTGTTGGTCAGTTCTACTCTAGTACTGAAATGTGGCTGCTTTTGAGGGCGTATTCGGCCTACTTTCTATCTTGGTCGCTGCACGTGATAGAGCGTGTGAGGATTGCTGGGTTTGGCGTGTCACCAGCCTGTTCACACCAACTGTGGGAGAGGGCCAGCGACAACACTCGTCGAAAGCGGACTAGTGCTGCATCAAACTGAGCCCTCTGACACGCCCCAGCATTCGCAGCGAACAAGACCAAAGTGACTTGCAAAAGCTTACCGATGTACGAATGAGTATTTCTATCTGCCATACTAATCGCATTCAACCAATACTGTGGAATGAGATCTCAGTTGGCCTGGGTGCTATAGAAGACAAGTGCTCCGCTGCTCGCTCCGCACTGAGCGACATCACTTGCTATGCCTGTACCGTTTTTTCACCAACTGGAATGGAAAGAGACCTTAGGAACAGCGGATTGACCCGTTGAGAGACCTCTTGCGATAGACCGATGTCTCATTATCACTGTGCCTGCACTTGCTCTGGTACGCAACAATATTATCAGCCCACTTCACATTGATCGTAATGAATGGTAGAGGAACAATTAAAGGTGAGGGCGCACCAACTCGGGAGGTTTAATTGTTGGGTGTCTCCGCCCATAAGATCAGGGTGGCCTGTGGCTTTCTGTTCTGAGTGCTTCCATAACAGCGCTGCATGGGAACCTCTATGCTGAAGTAATATCCCTTCTAGGCTATAAAAGAGCCAAACCAAATGGAAGTGTTTAGTGGACGGCGCAAAGAGGTACGTATCCTCTGGACTACATCGTGCATAGATTTGGGGTATCAAAATTCGAATACAGTTAATTCGTACATTACAAAAAAAAACGAAGAAGACGAGAAAATCGCATCAATAGAGGAAATTTAATGAAAATCAAAATGGAAGTAAAAGTGTAAAATGCACAAAATGTGCCCAGATTTCCGTTAATTTGAAGCATGAACTGGGTGTTATCCGGCATACTGTGCCACGTTGGATGCATGTTCAGCCACGTTCTCTTGGGTATAAAACTTGGCCACGCCCCAAGAAAAAGCTCCCATTTTGTACGGGTATGTGGCAAGAGAATCGTAATTGGCCGCGTGCGACGTCGCGCCCGCCTATGACGACGACTTCAAGTGATCTTGGTCGGGAACAGACTAAGTACGACCAAATAGACATAAGAGTTACCGTGTCCTTGTCTACATGAAATCCAATGCTCCATCGAAAGGGTAGTGCAAATTGAGGAAACGTCGCGCCCATTGCCGCGCGCGACGAAGCGGCTTACGATCCTATTGCCCGTCTCCCCCTCGTGTTGTACAGGATAATTTTCTTCAGAAAACAGGTCAGTGGGGCGAAGCAATGCTAGAATGGTGTAAGGAAAGTGGTTTTGCTGCGTAACTTACAGTGTACCATTTGCCCATCAGCTTCTCGAGCTGTACATCGCCCATCGAATGAAAAAGCTGATGGTAAACCTTCTTTGCGACTTCTTCGGCGTTTAGCGAGCTCATAATCTGCAGATAACAAATTGTCAAGTTATTCGTTGTATCGTACCGCACTGCACCTTTAGTGTATAGGGGAGGGGGCAAAAAAAGACACTTTTCTTCCTCGACTTTCAAGGCGATATAAGTTACACTTTATTAAATTCTGATTGGACATTTTCACCATCATAGTTTAAAGGCACGGTCCGCGATTCGTATTGCATTCGAGAAACCTCCTCTAGCCTCAAACAACTGTAGAGGTAAAAGACCGAAAAGACCGCGCGCTGGGACAATTCCCGTCGGCTGATTCCCAGTAATGAATGAACCCTATGACTCTACAAGAGACATTGAATGCATCCACTCCATGATACTTGCCCGGGAGCATTACTTTTGGCTGGAAGGCCGACTTTGGAGGCGGAGTCTGGAGGCGGAGTCACTGGAAAAAGGGATGTACCACTGAAGCAACTTTGCGCCTTAATTCCTTTACCGTACAACTTTCCGCCGCGAAACTGGCACTCCGGACCGCTCTACCTTATCATGTATACTCTTGCATTTTCATAGGTCATCGCTGACCGTTCCTTTAATAACACATTGCTCACGACCACCGAAACGTCCGCAACCTTCTGAGACGCCATCGAGAGATTCTGTAACGCGACCGTGATTCGGTATCTGAGTTCAGCGAGATTGTTGATTTCTCCGCCACTGTAGACCACCCTGTTGAACTCCGCCCGAACCCGGTAATCGAGGAGGTTTAGGTTAGGTGGACATCTGGATATTCGTGCCGGGTGTCTTCTTCAGGGCCACTCAACGCCCTTGCATTCCAGGTAGGAGTAGAAAGTTTTTCCAACGCCCTTAAATTCCACGTGTTGGCACTCAATCCTGTAGCAGTGCGAAGTTTCCAAAGATTGGTGGCAGGCTACAACGTGAAGGGCAGGTATTCATCCTTGTGTTCGATCGAATGTGATAACAGTCAGCGTTCCACTGGCAGCAGCCCACGAAGGAAGTACCGGTATTCCATTCCAAGGAACTTCGATCATAGCTGTCAACCCGCGCTTCGGGCGATCTGCAGATTAGATGTATGGGACCAATAGCGACCGTTGTCGGAGCTGCTCGACTGGATATCGATATTGGAGTTCTTCCAGATTATGAGTGCCGGTCCCCAGGTAGCTGCTGTTCATGAGTGAATTCACGCAAGAAGTTTCGCAGCTTTTGGAGGTGACGCGAATTCCATGGGCCTTCTCAGTCCGGCCTTGCGATCGGGAGCATGAGCTTTCATATTCTTGGTGTTCATGTATGCGGTGATGGACGAGAGCCTGCTCCTGCTTATCGAAGGAACATCTTGGGTATCTTCCCGCCCTAGTACTCGTATCCACGTCTTCTATCTGGGCTGCGTAAACTTTACCGATATGTGACTCGCTCAAAGTGTCTTTTTTTTGCCCCCCCCCCTGTACTAATCTAACAGAATCGGATTTCAGTACACACCTCAGCAAGCTGATCCATGCCAAAATCTTTTCTTGACTTGGGGCGACATGAAGCACCGTAGTGCTCGAACAGTCTCAGAACAGGAACCGTTCCGACCAGGAATCGGAAGTCCACCCATGTATGAGGCTGAACGATTGCATAATAGCAAGTAGTGTAGGAAAAAACGAAGAAAAAAAAACAAAGCGGGTTTCTCAAATGAGCAAATCCTTGAAATACTCGGTCTGAGATTTCTAAAAATAACTGATCTTAATAGCGTGATGCTAACGCATTTTTTCTGATCATCAGAACGTTTCTTCGATAACATATGACATCCTCCATGGCAACAGAATTCAGCCCATTCGCACTTTATGACTCCTACTCAGAAGCCACACTAGATTTTATGGTGATTCACCCAAGGATAAATAAAAAAAGTTTCCGCCGTTGATCAATCCCTTCTTGGGATGCGGTCGACTTCGTACGACCCTCCCCCTTTTTTTCGGGGGTTGGTACGACCCCTCTCTGGTTTCTCCCTCATGGAGCTGTCGAGCGGGAGGGGGTGGGTGGTAAACACCAGTGTGAAAGCGGGAAAAGCGTTAAGGAAAATATGACCACCCTTCTACCATTTCCTGGACTTTCGACAACTTTCTACCTTTTTCCGGAATTTCCTGAGAATTTTCCTGCCTTTCTCCAAGAATTTTGCTGTCGAATAGGGGAGGGATACGTAGCACACATGAAGCAAGAAAAATGACGTAAAGTCAGGCAACCATCTTCAGAAGCTCAGGAGGGAAATTCAACCCCTCACCCTTTCCCAACCAAGAACAAATACGACCCCCTCCTCTTACAACGTCCGTGAAACAAGAAAAATCAACTATCAAAATAAATTTTTCTCAGCCCAAATACGACCCCCCTCTCCCAGCGACCAAATACGACCCCCCCCCCTATTGGGGATTCCCCAACAACGATGTGCCCTGATGCGGTCCGCATTCCGCTTCCATTCAGAATCGGAGTAGCTCACTGAATGCGATGTGGCCTATACAATGAATTGCGGGGCCAGCCTGATGAAGTCAGTGTTCTCATGTCAGGTTCTTATTTACCGTCCAGGAGGGTAAAACGCTTGATTAGTCTGGGTGGGGCCGATCCTGGGGATCTGACTCCCAAAACGCACGCGTAGTGAACGAGCCACTTGTCACTATACCACTTCCGTCTTCATTTTGAGTATGTGTTGAGGAATCAAGAGAGAAGCACCTAGAGCCATATTGTGACCTAGAGAACAAAGAACTGGCCGAATCTATCCCCCGGACAAACAGTGGAAACTCAGCCTAGGATTTTAAAATGGGAAATGAAAAACGGCTCCTATTTCCAGGGCCTAAAATCAGTATCTTCACACATGATCCACATCGTCTACAAGTAACCCACTGAAACGAGGGATTATAAAATTTCTGTGAGTTTTGAGGAGGGAATAATTAAAAATTGAAGCATGTGAGAATCCAGTCCCTACAATCCCTTTTTATTTTGATAAATGTGAATAAAGACATGAATAAGTGTATGAATAACAACAAGTAGGGACCTAAAGAAGCAGTGATAATTGAAAGGTACCAAAAACATGCATGGAGAACCTACCCGTCACCCCGACATAGCTCACAATCAGTGAAATCAGTAAGATAGGGCATAATAGCGACGTCATGTAACGACAGTCCCAATTTGTTTCCTTTCAACACGATCAAGTCAGTTCTGAAACAAGCAGCCGATCCGGGAGTACTATGGTAAGAGGAACATCCTTTGCTGACTCAAGGGATGCAGTTCAAAGATTCATAGCTCCTTCCTCATTGGAGGGTCGTGAGACCCACTAATGGTACTCCGTCTATGCCAGTGGGGTGGAATCTCGGGAACTTCTGTGATTGTAGCGCACAGAAATCATTCACTTGCAAATATTGCATCAAAATCACATAGTCAAGCTGAGGAAACTTCAGACAGGCGCAGTTCGGCGACGGGGGGGGGGGCATTTTGCACTTTCGTTGCTTCACTAGTTCCGGTTTACAAGTCTCACTCTGGTGAAACCTGTGAACTCTTGTGAAGCTGGAGCAAGCTCGTCAAGCCACGAGCCACAGAGGCTCGAGCGGCCACATATAAATTCTTGTAAAGACCGAACGAAAAAATCCCTCTCGATGGGTCGGACACGCTGATGAGGAAGTAGGAAAAGTAGCGAAATGCCCGCCCACTCTCCCAAACGCCCCGCCGCGCCAACTCCGTCTTTCAAAAATAATAATGGACAGTGCTCTTTTTGGGGGGCGAAATCACAAAAATCTGTACAAAGACGATGCAGTTGCTCTAAAAAGACAGCAGTTGTCTTCCCCAGCGGGGGGGAAAAAAACGCAAATTCAAAATCGAAGTTCCCCACATCCACGAACAAGATTGACTAGAATTCAATAGAAATATTCAAAAAGTAAGAACTTCATAACAGAAAAAACAGAACCAAAACTCGGAGGAGTAAGCGGTTTCCCTTCAGAAGGCGATACCACGTTCAGGCTTCTGGTGAGCAACAACCAAACAGGGCTGCAACTAAGAAAAATTGTGAAATTTAACGATCAAGGGAAACATCATTGAGGCTACCGCTGTGACATCCATGCTCATGGGCCTCGAGAAAACAACAAGTATCATCCCCACACCGCCGTCGGAATTCGCAGGCGTCAGAAAACAGAAACCAACAAACTAGCGTTGGCCTTAGACTGAGCTTTAAAAACGAAAACGCTTGCATGCAAAATTGGAACGACACGACCGATTAAAAAAAATCAAATCAAAAATATCTTTTGATTGTTTTGATTCACTTCACTCTACTACAGAACATGGGAAATTTACTATAAGGAAATATTTATGAGTACAAAGGATGCGAGACCACGTAGATGATTGAAAGAAGGGCGGAAAATGGATAATAGCATTCAAATAGAGAAGTAGAAGTGCAGTTTCACTATTGAGCGGTCTGAAAATATGACCCACAATTGCTGGGAATAGTCAACGTGAAGGTGACCTTGCATGACCCAATAACCGCGAATCGTTGCGGCGAGGTATTCCGCTAGCTGGCTGGTTCCGCTGAATGACTGGCTGACTGGATGTGAATGATTTTTCGGTCAATGGTGTAACTGGTTATGGTTGCTAATGGAATTCGGATAATCGCCGGTAGAAATTACAAAAGACAGCTGAAAAGAGCCCGATGTCCTCCAAAACCTTTGGAATATGCGATAGAATTTATTCCAGTTTGGTAAGGATGTTCATCGTAAGGAAGTGTCCTAGTGTCCCCTGGAAGTATCCTAAGAGAAGTCCCTCTTTTTATACCGTGCGAGTGTGATACAGCACAAGCAGAGGGCTCCACAGCTTTGATTTACAGCCGATTAGAGGGCAAAAGATTCAAAGATGTGTTTCCTATCTGGCGCACAGTCAGGAGCATAGCCATTAACTGCAGTGCGGGCCCCCTTGCCTGTTCCGCCACTAGCCCTAGGCTGCCAACCACTAGCTTGCACCTGCATTTCACAATGGAACGACACTCTCACGAACTCAGAGTGAAAGTCCCCTTGATTCTTGAAGTTCTTAACTCTGGGAGTCGCCTTCAAGTTACCCAATGATTTGGCTCAGTTTATTTACTTGAACAAGTAGCAGGACGGTACATGCTGTAGTTATATACAGGGGGGGGGCAAAAAAAGTCACTTCGACCGAGTCACATATCAGCAAAGTTTTCGCAGCCCAGAGAGAAGACGTGGATACGAGTACCAGGGCGGAAGATACCCAAGATGTTCCTCGATAAGCAGGAGCTGGCTCTCGCCCATCACCTTCATGTACACCAAAATATGAAGTCATCTCCAGTCGCAGCCTGACTGGAGAAGACCTTTGGAATTCATGTCACCTCCAAACAGCTGCGAAACTTCTAGTGTGGAGTCACCCATGGGTAGCTACCTGGAGACTAGTACTCTCAATCTGGAAGACCTCCAACATCGAGCAGCTCCGACAACGTCGCTACGGTCTAGGACATCATCTTCACCTCAGTCGCCAAGGCGCCAGTTGATGGTAGGGACCGGACGCACCTGGAATGGAGAGAGCGCGATATTTTTCTTCCGTAGACCGGGCTGAAGGCTGAGTGTGGCGGTTACATCCAAACTCAAGAAGAAATAGTGCTTCCTCACATTCCGTCGCACCGTACCTTTCTTGGATAACTTTGTACTGCTACTGGATTGAGTGACACCCACCATGAATCGAATCAGATGGGCGTTGGGAACAACTCTTGCCTGCTTGTAGAATGGAAGGGCGTTGAGTAGCTGAAGAAGGTGGAAATATTTAAGCAGGATCACCTGACCTAAACCCTTAATTACCTGGTTCAGGCGGAGTTCAACAGGGGTCCTAAGCGGTGCGGAGAAATCGACTACTCGCTGATCTCAGGGACCACACAAAGCGTGCCGGAATCTCTGTGCGCTGCCTCCAGAACAAGGATGTGGCGAGTATCATAATTGTGTTTGTAATAAGGGGGGGGGGGGGGGTTGCCTTTTTTCCCCTTTTTTTTTAATATGGTGGTAGAAATGTCCGATCAGAATTTATAAAGTGTAACTTATAGCGCCGAAAGTCAATGAAGCAAAATGACTTTTTTTGCCCCCCCCCTGTAGATAAAACCCACGACCCATTATCGGGGTGGGTGAAATCGCGTGTCAGTAAGACAGTCAACGTAGGTTTTGGCACCAGTCAACGTAGGTTTTGGCACCTTTTCCTTCCAACTCTAATGAATTTGAAGACAAGCAGTGTGTACGCTCACCTCCGGAGTCTACGTGTTCGCCACTCGTGAAGTGTATGGATACATAGCTTTACTAAATGCGACTTTTTCAGGTTAATCTGCACGAGGACGAGGCTTGAGGTGGGGTAGTGATTCCAGAGTACCGTCTTCATACTCCGCCAGCGCTGCCGCACGGCCAGCCACATGCTTAACCACAACCGAACGCGCTACTTGTCCGAGCCCTCTCACTTCTGGTTGTTCTCTACCGCAGACATCCTGTTTCGTTGCGGGACCTTGGTGACTATGCAAGTGCTGCACGCTGAGGATTACGCGGACGGAGTATGGTACGGGACTAGGGTTCACCCTACAGAACCGTCCTCGTGCACTTTTCAGCGGAGAAAGAGGCAAGCTACTGCAGCTGCGGACCCATTCGCCTCGCACATGACAATGACCGTTCTCGCAGGGGAGTGCACAGTTTCTCTTTAAATTTTGAATCTAATACCACGACCACTGGGGCAGTTTATTTTTTCGGTTACGGTTACCCTTCTTTTGGAGACCGTGACTATCTTAGAAGAGGGTGTTTGAGAAAAGCAAAGCAGCTTTGTAACCTATAAGGACCAGCGTTTTGTGTTTAGGGTCTTCCCTGGATCTCCGCGGTCCGAGAAATACTTTCATGGGCGAACAACGGGGAAACAAAAAAAATAGTTTCATGTTTCAAAGGAACCGTAACCTGCGAAACCAAAAGTATGACTGGAAAGTGAATGCCTCTGCTTTTCAACGGACATCACATTTCTTTGGAAGATTATTTATTTGGGCAGGAGGTGGTGTAGTGACAAGTGGCGCGCTCACCACTCGCGCGGTCCTGGGTTCAAATCCCGGGTCGACTCCCGCCCAGGCCAACCAAGCCTTCTACCCTCCGGGGACGGTGAATTGGTACCAGATTCGTCTGGGAGGATAAAACACTGACTTGTACAGTCCTCATCATTGCGGACCGGTGGGGCGTGTCAGTGCGGCTGCGTTTGGCGCGGTGCCAAAGTCGTTCTGCACCAGTTGTTGAAGCGGGCAAGTGACATTACTGTATTATATCCTTCGTATTACTCGTTTTCTACCACTTTTTGTCGCATACGCGTTTCAACAAAAAGGCTGAGAACGGCTTCAACAGTGTGCACACTCATACTGGCTGACACGCCCCACCGGTCCGCAATGATGAGGACTGTACTCGGCTGGCTCCCGCAAGTCTGTATTGGGCACAATCGCATTCAATAGGAACCATCAAATTCTGGATGGAAGTAGAATGCGTGCCACATCCCACAAAGGGATCGTTCAACGGCGAAGACTTTGCTTTTTTCTTGTTTTTTATTATTTATTTCAAGATATGGCATTCCATGATGGGTTCTCAAGGGACATTCGGAGCCTCGAAGCTCGATCGAACTCCTCTGCATTTGTATCTGAAGCTTCACAGGAAAACTTCAAAGCATGTTTTCAATCGATCATTTTCTATTTTAGCGCCATGCCGCACTTCTACGCTGAAGTGATTTGAAAAGTTGGAACTCTCACACAAGCTTGCTCGTACAAGACGAATGTATTCATGGTTCACAAAGTTTTGTCGCTCTCATTTGATGTTCTTCCTGCCCGATCTGCTCCCTTAACCGACCACATGCAGCTCCCATGGGATTTTCTCACTGATGATGTGCACTGGATCTTTATAGTCAGCACTTGGAAGCCATACGCAAGCCATACACAAGGGGGGAGGGGTGGCAAAGAAATGGTTTTCTCCCTCGACGTTCCCAACAGAACGCACTTGTACAGCTATTATGAAGACACAGCGCCACAATCTTTCTGGACGGACGCACATCGAGATTACTTAATGAAGGCACATTTGCATTATCTGCCACGGCGACCTGTGACTGTTTTTCACGAGGTCGTTACTTTTCTCCGCAACGGCGAACGCCGGTAATTGAGGGGGTACACATTTGAAATATCCCGTCTTTCTTCAGGCAGCTCAACGCCCTTCGATTCATGTGCTGCACCCAATCCTCGTGCAGTACGAAGTTCCAAGATGGTAATAAGCGAGGACTGAAGCAGGTTCCTGCTGTAACGGTGGTGATATTAGCGCTCACACTTCAATCCGGGGTCCATGAAAAAATATTGGGTTTTCAGGTACTTCGGTCATACCAATCACCCGCGCCTTGGTTGATGCGGGTAGAAGATGATGTCCTAGACCGTGGCGACGTTGTCGGAGCTGCTCGATGTTGGAGGTCATCCAGATCGAGAGTACTGTCTCCAGGTAGCTATCCATGGGTGACTCCATACTAGAAGTTTCGCAGCTGTTTGGAGGTGACATGAATTCTAAAGGTCTTTTCCAGTCAGGCTGCGACTGGAGATGACTTCATATTTTGGTGAACATGAAGGTGAGGGACGAGAGCCTACTTCTGCTTATCGAGGAAACTCTGGGTGGCTTTCGTCTTGTACTCGATCCACATGCTCTTAGGCCTGCAATAAACTTTTACTTATATGTGAGTCACCCAAAGTTGCCTTTTTGTCCGCCCCCCCCCCGCACTGTATAGAGCGGCGAAGAATTGCGTGCGTTACGAAAAAAAAACGCTGAAAATCAATATTACTGTTCATGTGTTTTCAAAGAGAATTATCAGATTCATGAACGCATGAACCAGTGGTATTTCAAAGATGGGAGAATTGTTCGAGATTACTGGTAATCAGTTTTTGGTACAGGCTTCGCACCGTTCCTTCATCTATTCCGTATGTCAACGGGAGGAGTCAGACGTAAATACACACATTTTTTGTATCAAAACTCATCAATTTTTCATCACTCCCTATACATGCAATCTTATAGGATTCAGATCCGGGTTGCCTGAAGGCCCTCCTTTAGACAGGAACCAATTTCGGACAAAAGGAAGTGAATCGCTGCTTTGAGATAGTAGATTGAAGTCCGATCCTGCTCGAAGGAAAAATTAGTCTAATATTTTTTCCAAAGTATATATAATTGGGCTTCAGCAGCTGTGCACAATTGTTTTTAATAACGTTTAACGGAATTGACGTACAGCGAGCGCGTAATTTTTCGCCAGCCTGTAGACGAAATCCCGCTGTTCGTTCAGTCCCTCGGTAGAACTTCCCAGTCTACCGGAATCGAGTACGGTCTGAAAGGTGAGGAACACTGTGTGGGAGAATTCGATCCGTGTTCACAAAAACTATATTAGGTGCACGCGCGTAGACGGTGAATGTCAACAGTATTCTTTGCGGAGCGTTAACGACAGACACCACAGCTATTGTGAGCAGTCGGTAGAGCTTCTGCACTGGCCCCGATTCAGTTTTGCACTCTCCTGTTCGGCTCGGTTACAATTTCAGTCACTCCCTCCAAATGTTTCATACCTTCGGCGCCGTCAATGAAACCCTTTGCTCATGATCTGCTGATGATAAGCTGCTAATTCAACAATCTGCGCAATTCTTCCCACCCGTCCTCCGGTTTGGTCCGCAGCGTCACTTGAACTGGGCTATTTCACTAGGCGGCACTAGTCCACCTGAATAGAAAACCGCTTTCTTCTCCTCCTCCTTCCCTACCGTAATCATATCCAGTTGAATGTTTTTGTGCCGAAGCAGGAGTTTGTTTGATAAAGAGCGACAATGTCGCGCTATTCAAAGTCGAGTTACTCACATCGTTTTTTATTCGCTTCCTCTCACAGCTTTTGAACAAATGTCAACAGTTTCCGATTTCGAAGAGCATAGTTTTGGGAATGGCTTTTTACTACGTTTCGAGGTG
>MU913473.1:0-17324 GCA_036418165.1 Cooperia oncophora | reverse complement strand
ACACACTCGATCATACATTTACGACACTGGAGAATCGGGGGGGGTCGGGAAGGTCCACGGAAACATGACCTGTCCGTTTAATGGCGAATGACCCTTTTCGTGGATTCCGCGATTCTCCAGTGTTGCATGGTATGAGCGCAGCGCTAGCCCTGTAAGGACAAACACAAAACCAGAAAGTGAAGTTCTTTCCCAGAGGAGAAACTGTGAAAAACAAAAGTGTTTTCGCCGCGACTGGATCGATTTCTGCATTTGCACCATCTGCAGTCAGCTGCGGACGTTTCATCATCTTGATTTCTCTCTTGCTCGTTATTTATTCGTTCGCTCTCATTGAATTAAATTAAACAACGTTATTTCGAGCGTTGTTAGAACCTTCAGAACCGTTAACGACAATGGAAAGAACTCGCATTGCGAAGAACCTTCGAAATTACCATTGGAAGCAAAATCTACTCATAGTTTTTTTCCCCATCCCATTATTTCTTGCTAACTTTGTGTGTAAGGGAAAACCACTGTTCCAATGCAAATGCAAAATAAAGTTGATGATTACATATTTAGGTGCGGACTTTGATGTCCGTTGCTGTAGCTACCAGCAGAAGTCGAGTGCTAGCTTTATATAAAAAGATCTTAAAGCTAGGTTGGTTTTCGTATATTCAACAGGTTGTATTGCAGAGAAAATATAGACATTTTCGGCAGAACACCCGAAACAGTACATCCGCTATTGGCAATAAACAATAAATTTTGACGCTGTTTCGGCATAGGGGGACTTGGCGCACTTTGCACTCCCAGTAGTTCCTTTTGTTAGTTCGTGTTAAGCAACAGGTCTATTTGGTGAGGCCTGTAAACCCTTGTGAAGCTGAGAATGGAACAGGTGAGTCACAGGGATTGACAGGTCTTCACAAGGTGGCCTGTGCATTTCGTTGAATAGCATTTGATGTCCCACCAGTTCATTTGGCCGACATTTTTTTATATTAGGCCGCGTTCATAGCTTGCGTTCGTGAAGAAATGCCGAAACTGCAGAACGTGCCGAAAGTGAAGAAGTGCGGAATCTGCAGAAATGCCGAAAGTGCGGAATGTGCAGAAAAGCAACCGATACGTATCGATTTTCCGCACTTTCGGCATTTCTGCAGATTCCGCACTTCTTCACTTTCGGCATTTCTGCATTTCTTCAAGTCGATACGTATCTATTGCTTTTCTGCAGATTCCGCACTTCTGCACTTTCCGCACGTCTGCAGTTTCGCATTTCTTCACGAACGCAAGCTATGAACGCGGCCTTATAGACGCCCAGTAAATATGTGCTCGCTCGAGTTTGGGAGGAAAGAGTTGCACCGCCCCCCCCCCCTCCTCCCCGCCCTCCTCCCATCATCATTTCAACGAACTATGGCATCAAAAGCGAACCGTACCGGCATTAATCCATCCACGGCGCTTATTCCAATACACCGGGGCATATAGCAGGTGTAAAGTTCGTCGGATTACGGTAGCCTCATTTTTGCGCAAGTGGTCTATTGAGGCTAATGCCGTTTGGACTCCAGCAACTTCGGCACCGAGCTCATTTTTAAATTGCCTAAGTTACCAAATCCGCTAAAAACTTGTATGTAGGGGTAGTTTAACATCCTGATTACGAATATGACATTCACTCTTGCCGCTGGCGCTAATGGATGACACTACCTGCGCTCCGCTAAGGCTGAGCCCAAGAGGTAATCGTAGTGTCATCCCTTGGCGCCAGCGCCAAGAATGAGTGTCATAATTGTAATCAGGATGGTAAATAACCCTTGTGTACATATTTTCAGCGGGTTTGGCGACTTAGGTAATTTAAAAATGAGCTCGGTGCCGAAGTTGCTGGAGTCCAAACGGCATTAGCCGTCTATTGATGCCATGTAATCGTACGGATTTGTCTTCATGCCATCTTTTCGGTTTCTTTGATGCTAGGATGTGCGAAGACACAGTGCTGAGCCAGGTGATGAGGTCTATTGTCTGGATTTTTAGAGGAGAAGCTCTAGCCTTTTCCCTCCCCTAGACTAAGACAAAAACCTCCTGTTCGCAATAAAAAAAATGTTCCCAGTGATTTTACTGCACATGAAAAAATGTCCCCGGTGCCGAAAATTTCCATAGTTCAAGTTAAAGCTCGAAGTTGTAGCTTAGAGCGTTTTCTGTGGTATACCTGTTTAGAGAAGAAATGTGTTGTTTCACAACTTTCTCTTCAGGAAAACACTGGGAAGCAAAGGATGCAACGCGGACGTTGATAGAACGCGAGGACATCTTGAATGAAGCGAAACGAACATTTCGTGAGAAAAGTAACGTAAGTTCAGCTTTTTTGCTGGACTCTCAACATTGTAAATTTCCTTTTCATAGGTTACTGATCCAGAGGAGATTGCGAGACTTCTTTTGGAAGGAGAGAAGCGACTAGTACAAGCAGAACACTATGGCATACCATACGCTAGACATAACTACGTCCTCCCTCAAACAGCTTATAGTGAGTTGTTTCGAGTATTGCTGCGTATTAAGTTGTTAAGCCACGCTCATTCCTTGCGAATGAAGTGATTCGAGATGATTGGTGCCGAAGGAGAGTACATGCGTCCATCTGGAGCATCCGCGACTGGAATCGGGAGATCGCGCAAGTCGCTAGTCGGCGAAATCAATCTAATTCTGTCTTACCATTTGTCACTAGTGCTCCAGAGTCGCACATCCTTTCGAACTATAGTCATGTTCGGTGCGAACGCTTTCACGTTCCAGAAGGTTGAGTTAAGCCTGTTCTCCACAAATTGTGGCAGGCAGCAGACGACCACAATTCGTGGAGAGCAGGATGGCGCCGCGCCTAACCCGCACAAAAGACTGTTTGCATTCTCCACATCTGCAAAGTATGGAGGCGGTCTGACACGGAAACGAAATAGTGAAGGAAGTCGATAACAATTCTTTTAGTGTCAGTCCGAGAACACGAAGCAGGGCATGGAGTTATAATCTTTTCCAGATGTCAACATCGCCAACAAGCAGTTCACTAAAGTCACAAGAAAACCGCGGAGCTAATAGAAGCTCAGGGATAAATGCATCAGACTTTACGCTAGTCAGTTTTTTTTTGTTCCCCTTAGCCTTATCATTTATACCCTATACTTGTCTAAACTGATTTGGTGATTCCAATTCAGGCTGCTATTACCTTTACTCGTTACTATTTCGCGGGAGTTAAAATACCAACGCAGATCGTAACTGATGTAATGAAATCATTCTCACATGACGAACACTTCTATGACGGATTTGTGAAATCCGTTTTGTGTAGTGAATTGTTAGAGAGGTACCCTACAAAGAAGAGTTACCGCCGAAACCTGTTGAAGTTGTTAATTGATGAGGTACGTTTTACTCCTTTGAAGAGCTTTTTTCCTCTAAATAGATGTTTTCCAGTTGGAAAAAATTGACCTGGATGTTCCGGACGAGTTATATAGCGCCTGCGCTGACTGTATGTTGGACACGATGGAAAGTTGCTACCGCATCTTCTTAACCTATGATCTGTCCGAAGTCCTGGTGATTCTTCGCGAGTCTACACAACAGCTCTGTCATGGCACCACTGGTCTTTCTCTGTGGCAGGTGTGTTGCATTGCTAGTGCTGCAACTTCTGTAACCCCGGGTCCTTCTCTGTGGCAAGTGTGTTACATTGCCAGTGCTACAACTGACCCTTTCCAAACGAAGCTGATAGAAGTGAACTGTCAAATACTGTCAATTCACTGAAAATATGGCGCTAACGCAATTGGCAGGGGAGGGATCACTCGCCAGCGCCTCCAGATCCCTTCCTCTAATCAAAGCTTAGGCTTGGAAGACTATGTCATCTCTGCGGGACTATCTCACGGAAGCACTGGTCTCCTGCACACTAGGCCCTAGCCTTTTTTGGGAAAGGATACAGAGGGGCGGTCAGGTGGTCTCTCCCAATACGTAAGCGGCAAAATGTCTTGTACAGCATCAGAATTTCCGACGATTTTTAGCTCTCTTCGGAGGCGTTCAGGCATTTGAGTTAGCAATGAAATGAAGTTAATGTACTTTTTCGTGAAAAGTAGCTCGTAGAACTTCCAGTGTATGGAGCATAGACTTCTTGAAATTTGTCAGTGCTGCGATATGCCCGGTTTTATTCGCTACAAAGAATTCAAATTCTGTCCCATTCCTATATTTAGGCCTCGTGCGATTTGGCAAATTTTTTATGTCAGTTTATGAATTTATCGAATACAAATGTGCTAGAACTTGGAGCAGGATGTGGTTTGACGGGTTGGTTTTTTCACATTGAGGGTCTGTCATATTGTCGTGATCTATTATTGTACAACGATCCAGGAATCGCCGTTGCAAGGAGTTTTCGCCACTGTACTGTTTGTCTTTCCGATTACGATCCAAAAGTTCTAATGCAACTGGATTTCAATGTTAAAGAAAACACGGACAAGGTTTGTTCTTCCAGTACTTTTATCTGATTATTCCCAACAAGATCAAGAAGACTTGTAAAGCTGACAACTACAATCTATTGAAGCGCTCTTTGTTGTGCAATGGAGATGCAAGATGTTCGAGCGAGTAATTTTCCCGTGATGTCTAGATAAATTGTTGTCGCAGCTGACACACAGCTGGCAGCTACTTTTAAGCAGCGCAGATAAAGTCCACGTGAACAAGGTACCGCATGGTAGGGGAACGGCAAACGCTCACAATCATATCCTTTCCTGAGCGTACCTTGTTTTATCGCAGAGGTCAAGGCGGTTGTTCAGCAGCCATGACAGAAGCCCCAGATAGCGTAGGCGCGAAATGAAGGTGTGGAACGGATGATCTTAACCCTCTTCCGATAGATGCTGTCAGACTTTAGAACTGGTGAAATACTGAACTTAGCTTCTTGTACCGGGTGCACACTCTTCCGAAAACTGCGCTACTAGTTCGCTAGAGCGACTACGACCGACCGCGCTCTGCCGCTAGTCGTTGGACCGCTACAACTTTTGATACAGTTGCATGAGTATTCTAGACTACATATATGAATAATAATTTTCACCTAGTCTCGCCATGATACAAATTGTCATAAGTTATCTTGTTTTGAATGTGAGAAGTAGAAGTTAAAAGGGCCCAACACTTAGCAATGGCGTACCATCGGTCAAATCGAGCGAGTGGCAGTCCCTTCACTCAAGCACCGTGAATGCCTCATAAGATCACTTCTTGTTGGCCGAAGGCGCGATCTATACGTGCTGCCTTAGCAGTAGTCATCATAAAAATAATAAAAAAAAACTTTTCCAGACTCATCCATCCACAGAAGTATTGTATATTGACTGGACAGACTTTGACGTTGCGCAGTTGCTCAAAGCTCCAGATGTAGTCATAGCAGCAGGTGATTCATCGGAACTATTTAACAGGCCGAGCCAAGTTTAGCGGTATTCGTTTATTCTGTGAAACTTCATCGTTCCAGACGTGGTGTATGATTCCAAAATCCTCCCAGCATTGTGTGATGTTCTCCATAAATGTCTCCAAACCTCTCAGAAGTCGCGTGCATATGTCGCATCTACTCTTCGTGATCCTATGACTTTGAGAGTTTTCAGGGATAATTTAGGTAAACATAGAATTTTATCAGTTTTCTGTTAAACGCGACAAAAGCTTTTTTGCAGCCACTCACGGTCTACGAATCAGCGATGAGGTGAAATATCAGTACGAAACCTTTACATTTCTGGACGGCTCAAAATATAAGTGTACCTCTTCTTTCCCTCATTCGTCGACTCTTGACGCTCCAACTTTTATTTTCGAAATAGCTACGGATGATCTGCATAGGGTTTGATACGTTTCACTGATGTGCCTTTGGAAGCACAATTGTAATCAAATAGGTGGTTGTAGGCGTAGTATAGGTTAGCAGGTTCTATAAACTTTTATTGAAGTTTCGTTTTTTGTCGATATGGATTGCCTAAAATATCGTGAGCATTTCCATTGTACTTTTGTAATCCCTATGTTTTGTTCCACTAAGTCCAGTGTGAGGTATCCTAAAAGCAGGATGTCATGCTCCTCTTCATCTTCGACACCCCTCTCTCGAAAAGAGGTGGAGGCAGCGTTCGCGATGTGCAATGAAGAACACCCACATCTGCTCAAGCTTTCAGATTTGAAGGTGGGTTGCATATTTTTCTACATGTTGTGCAGATTCATTCACATTTTTCTATCGCGGCTCAGTTCAAAAGTTCAAAAGTGCACGGGATCTGTAGCTGTAGCGTACTGATTTCCGTCTCTATAGGCCGTCGCGAAGTCTGAACGCTGCCATACTCCGTGCGCGCTATCCCACAGTACTGAGGTCCTGCAGAGAAACACCAGCTTAACAGTTAAAATCACTTGAAGAGAGCACGGACAGTTAGCTTGTTTGGCTACAGTTTCGGTGGTTATGCGGCAGCGCGGGTGGAGTATTGGGACGGCCTCCGAGTATCCCAACCCTCCAGCTCCATTGCCATGCACATTAGGGTTTAGAAGCGCCGGCACGCCACTGCAGTTGCGGATCCAGTCGCCTCGCACATGGCAACGACCGTTTTGGAGGTGAGCGTACAGTTCGTTCTTGAAGTCGCACTCCTTGACAAACAAAGTTCATCGTCGAATCTTGCATCGAATCCTGTCCTGCTCAACCAACCCGTCATTTCTGTGGGCTTCCTATGGTTTCCTGTTCGAGTGGACGAAATTGCGAACCTGTGCATACGTCAATCGTAGCTTACAATGAAGACAAAGGGGCATTTAGAAGGCTTCGCTCCAAATAAGGGGCGGGCGCTTCGCCAGGATAACTAATCAAGCCAGCAGTTTTTTCTTCATCCTTTCATTGTTCACGCGTTCTCTAGTGCAGTCAGTTGGGAAGTTCATGTTACCATTAGCCTTAGGTATGCTGAAGTAATTCCCAGTAACCTGCGTATTGTTAAGTTGTTTGTCACCACTACAACTAATTATTTCCATGCTCATATAAGCTTTTAGCTTGTCATGCGCGCTCTTGGATTCGATCCGCGTAACGCTCAAATTGATCAGATGACGATGAGATTCAGGGAAATGCAAAGAACTAAAGTGGGAGGCCACCAAGGTGAGTCGAGCTTTCAGGTTTTGAAATGCGCTTATTTTTCTTAATCACCAGGTTCAGCTCTAACGTATGACTGTGAGTAGGTCTTTTATACTCTTACAAACTTACAAATACTTGTGTCCTTGCAGATACAGTCTTGTTATTGGCCAATGCTGCGAGTAAGCGCGACAGCACGTGTAGGGAACTAAACGGCGCCGCGCCAAACCGAGCTTGACTTGTCTGATCATCCGCAGCGAACAAGACTGTATCTTGCGGTAGCATTTGGGGAGGGGGGGGAGGGGGGTGAACGGTCCCTAACTGCGACTTTAGTCCACTTGTTGTAGAAGCTGACCATATGGACGTCGATGAGTTTCTGGAGATTTTGAAAGAAGATAATGGCGAAAAAGATGAGACAGCTGACGAAATGCGAAGCGCATTCAAACTCTTCGACAAGGAAGGCAAAGGATGGATCACAGCGGAGAACCTCAGACAGGTCAACAGACGCTTCTGTCTGACTCAGCTTGCATATGCTTAGAAACCTGTTTCTGTTTAGGTGGCAAAAGAGCTCGGAGAAACTTTGAGTGACGAAGACTTGGAGGAAATGATTAAGGAGGCGAGCAAGGATGCTGAAGGACGGGTTGCTGAAGCAGACTTTTTTGCTATTATGAAAAGGACATGTCTATATTAAATGTTGATCTCACTTGTAATCCCCATTCGTTCCTGTTGTGTTTAGCTCTGATGATCTGTAGTACTATCCGTTTTCTTTTGTAGTTTCCAGTTTCACTTGAAAAAAGTGCTATCAATCTACAAAGATTCTGTTTCCTTTTTTTTATTTTTTTTTTTGTTGGTCTTGCCCTAGTTTCTATGCTATCATTGTAAGAGTTTCGTATCTTCCCATTTTCCACAATACAATTAGTTCTCGTTTCACTGCATTCTCACTCTTTTAGAATACTTGTAAAGACATAGTGATCCGGTGCATATCAGAGAAGCTTTAGTCTACTGCATCATTACCTCGCATCTAAAAAAATGAAAATGAACATCTTCCGTGGTTTGTTACAGCAAGGAGGGAGATGCAACAATGAGCAGCATTCAAGGCAGTAATGTAGTCGAGGAAAGGGAAAGCCTCTGATGTTTCTAAGTTCATTTGTGTTCTTCTAAGGCTGAGCACGAAATAGTGAGAAGCGCGGACGAGCAGCCCCATTCTCGCCGCCTTCCTCTGTCCCCCAGTTAGGTCAGCACCACACTATGGTGGCGGACCATGTCGCGGCGCAGTTGTCACCTGTATCACCTGTGCTCCCGTTGATCATCGAGTTCCTCGAGCGGGCGCCAGTAACGTCTCCATTCGTCCCTGCAACGTGCAAGAGTTGCCCAATGAACTCTCTCTGCTCGAGGGACACGATGAACTTCATACCATTCGTTCAGAGCTTTCACGACCATCGCATAGGCGGTCGTCCAGGCGTTCGCTTGACATCCCGTGGAATCCAGTCGGTGATCGCTCTGGTCCAGCGGTCGTCCTCGAAACGCATGACGTGTCCGGCCCACCTGATCTTCGAAACCTTGGCAAATGCGGCGGCGTCTCTGATCTTCGATCGTCGGCGGAGTGCGGAGCTCCGGATTCCCTCTCTCACTTGCGTGTAGCGGGAAACTCCGAGCATCGCCCTTTCGATGGCGCGTTGAATGATGCTGACCGCATGTTCTTGCTCTCGTAGGGTCCACACCTCAGAGATGTAAATTAGGACAGGAAAGACGGAGAAATTGAAGAAGTGGCACGGAGCCGGGTGTTCTTCGTCCCCTTCGATGCTAATATGCAATATGTATAAATATCTGCAATGCATGAAAGGATTAAAAACAGTTCACCTCAAATCACTTTATCGTAAGCGCAAATGGCAGCCATGGTATGTGCACATGGACGTGTCCGTGTCGTAAATGCACTTACTACACGAAATTTGGCGATTCTGGTCGATTTTTTGCGCCAGTTTTTGCTTTTTTTTCATATGTGAATTTCACTGCTATTTTTAGTTGTATGTAGCAAAACAGTGAAGTAACAATAAATGCGATAAGCGCATGGTTGTCACATCAATTATAGTTTCTTTATTACAACCACTCGCTACTACGTTATTGTCCTCCCCAGTTGTTCTTCCACTTTCTTATCTTGATTGTTCAAATGTTGTTTGTGCGTAAGAATTCCTGCTTCTACAATCGGTAGGGCCTCTCGGCCAAACAAAACTTGATGTTTTCGATGTCTTGCTGTTCACATTTCTTATAAAGTTTTCACTTTGCGCACATGGTTTTGCTCCATTTTAGACTGAGTGTTGTTTCAGCTAAAAGTGTTCTCCGTCACGCTCCCCCATTCATGACTGCCTCGGAGATTGATAACGATGAAGACCATTCACATAAACAGAATGGTGGACCAGTTGAACATCAAGCGCCGGACAGCAAAGCAGGGGAACCTCACGACAAAAACGGTGAAGTAAAACCAGTGAGTCCCGTCTGCTTTTCATATTTGAATTTTACGCACTTCATCATAATATCGTTTTGCGATCACTGTAACATCGAAAAAGAACGTGTTTGATCGTCACAAGACCACTGAGTTGTGGGCAGAAGGCTTGGCTCAGGCAGAACTTGAACCCGCACCTCACGCTTACCGGGTGAACGCGCCGGTTAGTCGCCTCATTTAAGGCCGGTGACACGATAAATTAACAAGGCGTATAAGGTAAAGGCAGGGTAGGCAGAGTGCATTTGGTAGGACGCAGTTTTAACGCCTTACCAAGAATGCAACATGCCGACTCAGACGCCCAAAGCAATCGCCTGGGGGCACAGTCACATCCACTCTAGTACTCTCGCTTCGTTTACAGAGTACAGTTGATGTGAAGTGACTGCGGTGCTGCATGGATATATGAGTACATGCATGCAGCCGTATCTATCGGATCGGTTGCTGGCACGACGGGAACAGGAAACTCCTCCGAAATTGCTATCCCTCAGCCGTAGAGTCATCCATTTTCTTGCAGAAGATAGGCTTTTTCGCAGTTTCGGTCGTATTATTTCGCTTTTTCATTATTTAGAGACTATATAGCCTCCCTGCTACCTTCTTAGACCCAGTAGATCGTACCCTAAGCTCCGAATTCGGTCTTCTTGAAACCTGGGCATGTGTAGATAATGCTTCATCTTGTCCTGGCCAAACAAGGTTTGTTATTGGTGAAACCGTTTCTGGTCAAAGTTTCGAGCAGATCGTCGTCCTCAGGACGTGAAAGTGGCTCCTAGTCCTTATTTGCAACTTACCCGATCAAACGCCCCTTTCATACTCGGCTACTTACAAAACATCCCAAGAGCCCCAAATAAGAAAGCTTGGCAGAGAAACTTTTCACCAGTTTTAAATTCCCACTCAGCGAACTGAACAACAATTAAAAAGTGGACCACCACTGGCACCCTAGGTGTCGTACGTACAATACGTGGTGATTTCTCAGACCACACAAGGGGTTAAATGTCAGGAAATCACTTGTAATGGCCATGCACTCATTTCGCTTGTTCGGCCTTGAACTTCTCGCGCGGATCTAATCGTATACGCAGAACGATCGGATCGCACTTTATGCCTTTATTTCGAACTCGTGATTGTGGTGAAACTATGACATAAAAGCCATCAAAGACAAGCCCTGTAATTGCACGTTGCTACATGAGTTCAAAAGCAGAGGTGTAGCCATTGACTTGACTGTGAACAAGAAAGCAGAGAATCGGTCGGAAACGCAATACAAGGCCCCTTGACAGGACGGGTATTCCTGATCTCCTGAGTTCATAACAAAAAAACGATACAGCCTTCGTCTGTGTGCATCTCCTCCCTACTAATCATTTCTACACGTCCTCTAGCGCTTAATTTAACAAAGCACAGAACGGAAAGTTGCATAGAAATAGAGTTTGTATCATAAAATAGCTCTGGAAATGTGGGAAATCGAAATCTCGTAATTTACCGTAATCCAACGAACTATTGCACCAATGGAACTGCTTTATCGGTGAATTGAAAGAGCGCCAAAACACATTTCACCCTGCGATATGGATGGTTTGCCAATCTGTGAATTCCTTTCGGGATATGCGTTCAAAAGAAACAAAATGTCTTACTTTCGCATTAGAGAACGAGTTGAAAAAACAACGAGCATAAGTTGTTCCTGCACAAGATGAATGGCGTATTTACTTGGAGACATCATAGCTAACATCAACTTCGTTTCCGATGGGCTGGACGATTTGAAGGTGCTGTATGTACCTCTATACGTCCCATCGTCACGAGCAGCGAAAGTGCGACAGTCTTAGGGATCGCGAACCGGACTACTTGGACCGAGAGGTCGTTCTACGAATTTGTTGAGGACGGTCTGACTGATTTGTCTTCAAGCTGAGAGGTGAAAATGCGGCCACGGTGGAGCAGCTGACAGCGCACTAGCCCAGTAGGCGTGAAATGAGGATGCAATGACCGCCCGATGTCAAGTATTTCGCCCACAACTCAACCCTCTTGTGATAAGTTTCGGAGCCGTACTGCGGTACTAAACAGCACTTATCATAATGGAATTGACAACTGTTCGATCTAATAAAGGGTTCAGTTGCATTGAGCGTAGGGACCTTTATGTCCAGTTCTTGTGAGATAAATGAAATCATATAATGTATTTCAAAAACTGATTTCTGCTCCGAGGATGACGGAAATGTAAACATTTCAGGAGCGCAAGACGGGATCGTGTAAATGGTTCAATGTTCTCAAAGGTTTCGGTTTCATCGTTTTGGACGACACCAAAGAAGACGTATTTGTACATCAAGTAAGTGTATTGTTCAGTTGTATTACAAAGTAAACAAATGTTCCCATTTGCGCCCGTTTTTTCAGTCGGAGTTGAAGATGGAAGGCTTCAGAAGTCTGGAAGAGGGAGAACGTGTTGGGTTTTACGTGCGAACGCGAAATAGCGGTCAACGTGCGGGAGCGCTCGAGGCGTGGGAGGTAGCCTTAGTTCGAGTTGTTATTTACTTGGGTAAGGGAATTAACACAACTCTTCATAAATATCGATATTGTAGGTCGGACCGGAAGATGAAAGCAAGACGCTGATTGGAAGCAGTATTCGTCCGCTTGGTGCTAAAAAAGACCGTCTTATAAGGTACATTTTGGAGTGAGGCTCCTGGCACTGAACATTTTTTCACAGCCTCCATGTGCGAAAGCAGGGTTTCCTGGTAGGAAGATTAAGAAGTGAAAGAGGATGGGTAGGGTTGAGGTAATTTCCATCGTCTTTACCCTGCAGCTAGTGTATACCTACTGGAACTGCCCATGAAATGTTGACGGAGAAGAAAAAGCAGTTTTTTTTGTGCGGAGCCTGTTCTCAGAAGTGGTTAACATGCTGGAAGTAATTGTTTTCCGATTAATGTGATGCAATCCATTATGTAACGGCACTGCCCTCAACAAATCTTGCCTTATTTCGTATTTTCGAACAATAGCAAGCTTTTCGATCATTCAAATATAGCTACTGACAAAAACAAGCTTTGCAATTGTTCAAAATGGTGGCGTGAAGGGGGGCGGTAATGGTAGAAGAAAACAATACGACACGTGACTGTTACCTATGGAGGGATCTACTTTACGAGACGAAAGAGCGATTCTCTGGGGATTTTATTTTATTTGTTTTTATGCTATGATTTGTAGGAAAGCTGAACAGAGGATGACAACTACTGTTTAGATGCTATAAGTGCGGGCGGTTTGGAAACCATATGGCTCAGCGATGTAGGAAGGTGGATGCTGATGAAAAGGTAAAAAGTGTCTGTGATTTTCGTTCTGTTTTTTGATAACTCTACTATGATAACGAAAATACTAATGACAAGATGGTGAAGAACACAGAAGTGAAGAAAAGAATCGATGAGTCCCGCCCAAAATGAAAACCCAGCGCCATATAGAATTCCATGCTGAAAAGCGCTTGTAAGTGCACAAGGCGAAGAACGGGCGTGGTCGGACGAGTTTCCACTCATTGGTCTCTTTCCCCCTTGTCATCTCACTCTCCAATTTGAGAGGTACTAGCGGGAGCTTCCCCTCTCTTTCTTTTTTGAGCTGCGGAAAGCAGTAGACCCTCCACGCTTGCGAACAGGGCTACCTTGTCCAAAGAACTCGTCTGAGCATTAATTGAATGTGGGGCATGCCTTTGAGGAGGGATCGAGCCATGTATTTTGCAGTATGTTTGCGCTTCTTGCCCCTTCATTTGACACTGAAGAAGCCACTACTTCCATCTATCACTTCATGCAGTTCTCGCTCAAATTCATTCCTGAGAGCGCGTTCAGACTTCGCGATCGTGCGATCTGATCGCTGGACTAGGATCGCGCGATCCGATCGCGCTATTGTTATGGGTGAAAAATAACGATATAGCATTCATTTAGTAAAACAGCTATACTAAAACACTCTGAAACTCTGAAAAGACTATTTCAAGCAAGAAACTCTTTGGACGACGACTTCGGCGATATCCGTGACACTTCACAAACCTAAAACAAACCTAAAACAAACAACGTCAACATAAACATGAACATGAACAAACGTGAACCTCCTTGCCCGCTGTGAATTTCACCCATCCCAATAGCGCGATCCGATTCGCGAAGTCTGAACGCGCTCTGACTGCGTCAGCGGGTGAATTTCGATTCTCCTTGAATAGGATGTTAAATAGAACTAGCCGTGATTTTGAACATCCTAAGAAAGGAATTCGGTTAAAGTTTGCGAATTTTTAGGTGTGCTATGGTTGTGGAGCAACAGATCATCTATTCACAGCTTGCCCAAAAGTGACTCATCGAGCAAAACCAGGTGTGTTTCTTGTATTCTGGTCGATGAAAAGCGTGGCGAAGTTCTCAGCGTTTTTTTCACTGTCTGTATTATCGCGGGAAAATGTGAATGGAAATGTCATGTATATACATTTAAGAACTTGAAACTAAAGAAATCGATCTTTGACAGGAAATGGAGGTCACCTGTAATACAAGTTGACAAACAAATCAGACCCCATGAAATCCAAAAGCGCTCTGGAGACGCGTTCATACCTTGCAAAACTTTAGGATCGGCGAGTCGCAGAATTTGGAGAAAAAAAGAGTACGGAAAAAATTAGATACTCACCGATCTCTAGAATCGGAGCATCGACAATTCGCACAATCGGGAGAACTGGCGAATCGAAGAATCGTCGAATCGCGTAACCGGGAGAATTGGCGAGTCCGACAGTCAACGAGTAACGGAAAAGGAAGATTTCGTGAATCGGAAAATTGTCGAATAGGGGAACTGGGAGAAATGGAGAATGCGCAATAAGATATCTGAGAAACTGAAGAATCCACTATTCTCCCGATTGGTTTATAAACATTCCTTTTTCCGGTTTTTACCGATTCTCCCTATTCCACCCGGTTTCTTCAGTTTTGCAATGTATGAACGCGACGCAGATTTCAGTCTGAAGGGAAATAGCCTGAGGTACTTGAAACTTTGGCACGAAATGATGTGTCAGCTCCCATTCAGAGTAACGCGCTCCGGCTTGGCGCTCCGCAAAATCGGGGGCCATGGGTTCACCTAATTAGCGAGTGGTAGGTACATCTGCACTTGTTTTGACAACTGCTATATTTCAATGCAGTTAGCCATACGAGATGGGCTAAGGAAGCAACAAGTTTGTTGAGTCATCACAAAACGCTTTGCCCAGCCGAAGGTCGAATCCGGGTCTTGCGCTTCTCGAGAAAGTGTGCTGCAGAAAGTACGAGTGTCGGACCGAGTCGTGGACGGAGCAAGGAGTTGTACCGCCATCTTGACAACCTTCCCGTGGTACGTAGCTACTTTTATTTATTTTTAAAGGTTGCTGCGCATTGCAAGCGGAACAGCCCAAGAAGACAAGCGGCCAGTGAATGTTTCGCCATTCCGCAATCGCATTCAAATTGTCTCTGCCATGTTTTTACTTCTCTTCTTTTTGGTGCAGCTGGTACGTTACTGTTTTAGACTTTGATTAACTCACTGTTTCAATATTCTCTGTGCTAATCTCAGTTCCTTTCTATAGAGCCGACTTCTGCACCGTTCTCGAGATTCTAGCTATAATTGTTAGTCATAATTATTATTTGCCATATTTCTACCTCTGCTCTCAGGTTCTCTCACTCACGTGTTACTCAGGAATGAAATCCAGGTTTTATGTCTACCTCAAATACTAGATTATTGCATTTTGTTATTTTCACGCTATTCTTTGTTATTAGGCATGAATTGTACCTCTTGATGTGTAGCTACTGTTTTGTGGCATAAAATAAACTAATAAAAAGCCTTACTTCACAGCTGTACATTAAAAATCTTCATTGGTAGCTTTTTTATTGTTCAAATTAATGCTCGTGTTGGAGATGTTAGCCAGGGTACAGCTTCGGGCGATCGCTTGGATCGCGCGATCCGATCGCGCTACTGAGGGTGAAATTACTGCGGGAGGGGTCATGTTCGTTCATGTTCAACTCAACTCAACAAACAACAACAACAAAGTTCTGGGAAGGGAGTCGTACTGATATCACCATTTCTCACATCACAATGCTGTATCCTGCCTCCAATAGGCAGTTCCAAAAACGATAAGTAAGTTCGACCTTTTTTGATGTCTTTTATTCCGTGTTCATATTCGCAATACTGACGTTTGCAGAAACCGTTGAAAGGAAAGGTTGTGTATAGACCTGGAGGATGGCAGAACAAACAAAGCAAACACAATGTGACAAAAGTAAAGTGAATATCTGGAGGACTGGCAAAATCGGGGGAAGGGAGAGAAACAACAAGACCACCCCGCTGTTGGAAGTTCTGCGTGTCTTACTTTTGGAACAAGATGTTCAATACTCCGCTTGAACGTACTCAGATGCAAAATTCAGTATAATAATTAGCATATTGTATATTTAGTACTATTTTACATAGGAAATAATAAATAACTCAAAGATATTTCGAAACGTTCTTTAAAATTAGGAGGGCGTTATGTACACAAAGGAAGAAAGAAGGAAAAGAGAGAGAGCAGGATCAATAAACATATACGCACATAACCCCCTCCCGCAGTAATTTCACCCTCAGTAGCGCGATCGGATCGCGCGATCCAAGCGATCCGATCGCGCGATCGCGAAGTCTGAACGCGCTCTTAGCCAGGGTACAGCGTCGGGAGGGGTGAAATAGATCGCACCAATTCCCTCCTCCGCCATGACTGCCACCCCCCCCCCTTCTCCACCTGCAATCTCCCTTACTTTTCTCAAATTTCCTCTAGATTTTACAGGAATGAGGGCGGCGGGGTTTTTGGTTTGGGCCGGCTAAAACACGCGCTCGCCGTGCACATCAGTTGCAAATACGTTAGTGAAGAGCGTGGCTAAGAACTGAAAGACACGCCATAATTCAACAAGTCTGTAAGTTTAGTGCGAGCGTGCGCTCCAATGCAAAACGCCCTGTTTGCAGACTACCGCGCACGCGACGTTGTGGTCTTAAAGACCGTCTCCCCTTTTCCATCTAGGCGAAATACGACCCTTCTCTCCCAGCCACCAAATACGACCTCTCGTGGTGAGTTTCGCACAACAGCGTGTACCCTAATATTCTGCCCAGTTGCAGGTACAATTTGATTTTGCGCTACAATTTCATCGAAAAGAAAAAATCTCGCAAACGATGGTAGATGGGGAGGGGCGTAGGGAAAGAATATGAAAAATGCATGAGAATAGAAATCGCATACAACCAATAAAGAGCAAAAATAAAAATTAAACATGTATGCGACGTCACGCTCGGCCGCACTTTCTCACTGAAAAGGCGCGACATGTTTCATCTGGCTTATCATCCCCGAAATACGACGTGGCAAAGCTTCGTCGAAGAATGACCCATGCCGAAGCAAACCACGGTTCTCTTGCCCATCTCCCATCAATCACAACTCACTGCTGCTTCGTTGTAGGTGGAGAACTGTCGCAGGTTAAGTGGCAGCTCGAGGATGAACCACATGACCGGCGAATACCCAAAAACCACAAGATCAGAATCTCGAGTCTAGGATCAACCGTATGTCGTGGAATCGGGGCCGGACGTGGGGGTCGCACACTTGTGACCAGCTGGAAGCACTGGCAATTTTAAGGGAACACTCAACTTGCTTTCATGCTTCGTCGCGCGAGTGGAGCGCTATGTCTCCGTCGGACTGGAAATCATCCTACTGTATATAATCCGCTGAAGTTTGTCTGTTGGTGTGTGTTTGTGTGTATGTACATATATGTGCATGTGTCCTTACACACAACTATGGTCCGGCGCAGGTCAAATTTGAGCAGCGCACTTTCCTCTTATGACGTCTGATTTGAAAAACCGGCGCCGATTTTCACCACTCGGGCTTCTTTT